>JBBYHL010016255.1:0-11470 GCA_038381835.1 Adansonia madagascariensis
TGCATGGGCTAGGCAAAAGTATTTTACTTGGATCCCCATGAAAGCACCAAAAGTGGCACCACCAATGGGGTTTGGTAGTAATAGGCTCTGTTGACCTGTTAGTTGGACCTAACTTAATTTTAATTGTATAAATATACATCTATAAGAGTTTCTAGGTGGCTGATATACTTTTTGGCTATCAGAAAACCTCAGCATCATTCCCCTAAATCCTTAAGCTAGGTTGGCACAAACCTAACTCACCTTAAAGCTCCATGTGCCACTTTCATGTTTGATGATCTAGAACCATTCTTGATCTGGAAAAAGTGAAAAAAAAAATTTCTAGCATGAAAAAGAGTAACTGCCACCCATAGAACACAAAATACTATATTTGTCATATCCCTACAGCGTCCTTACAGTCCTATCTCATATCCTTATGACTTCCATGTGGCTTTTCAAAACTATTTTTGGTTTGTGAGATTGAAAACACCTGCATCTTACCATCTAATTAAGGATTCTAAAATGTTTTAGCTAGCACCAAAGAACCATTAGACCTTGTAAAGGTCCAACAGACATATATGTGGATCATCGATAGAGGTAGAACAATTATGCTACTTTGGCCTTAAAAGAGAGATTGAAGTAACCAAGCCATGGCAATAGTTGTGTAGGGATTAGCACATTTAGAGTTACGAGTCTCTTATCTCTATCATATCTTTATTTTAAACTGCCAAAATCAACCACATTTACATCTCAACCTAAGATCCTAAGGTCTGAGTACTTTTTAGTTTATTTTATGCTGCATATGTTCAATATGATTGAATGTTTTATGTTGATTTCGATAAGCATAAGCCTAGAGTTTCCTTTTAATTTAGGGTGATAATCCTACATTGAGGATAATGTAAGGATTAAGTGTAAGAGGGAAAAATTTAAGAATTTCCTTTTGTTCTTTTAGTGTTGCTTTAATTTTAGTAGGTTTGTTTTGACTTAAGTTTTTCTTGGTTTTTTGTTTTAAGTCTTTAGTTAATTTTTTTTAGTTCCTTTCAGTGCAATGATGAGACATGAATTAAGTGAGTCTACAACTAGGATATTAATGAAAAGAATTTTCATAAGAATTAGACCTGAAACATCATTCTTCATAAACCAATGTTAGTATGATATGTTGATTGAGAAAGAAGCATGTTTAGACTTAAGATCAACTTATATAAACATCCTTGTGAGTTTTGAGCCTGTATGATCGATACATTATGCATATCAATCCAATTTCTTTTCTTGTGTGCTCTTATGATTACATGTTTCTCTAGGACTTGCTTTAAGCCATTTGAAACTATATTTATACATGTGATGATATGGATATGATAGAGGCATTAGGATTGATATCACTAAAGCCAAATTGATACCCTAATGTTGTTATCCACTAGATAGCCCTTTGAGCTAGAATAGCATTTTTATTCATGAAACTCATCTACTTAACCCTTCAACATAGAAAAACAAATATTGACCTTAATTCTAGGGGATTAGCAAAGCATATAGGGTCCTATGTTTTGTTTGAATTCATGTATATTAAGCTTGACAATTAAAAGAATCAATTTTACCAAATTCTTGTTGCTTATGAATTGTCATTTGGTGGATAATAAAAAGTCAAACATGTATATTAATGTGTCATGCAACTTATCTTTCAAAAAAAACAATAAAAACATGAAAAGAAGAAAAAAGAAAGGATATGGATGGTGCATTGAAGTTCAAGATATGAAGTCTTAATGGAGTACGATATATCACGAATAAAGATATGAGCTAACAAGATGTTACACTCTAGTTGTTTATATTTTGCTCTACTAATTCTTTGGGATTATTTGTGATCTTTCTTAACATTTTTTTTCATTCCACTTAAACCTTATAGCCCTATTACAATCTTGAATAAACACCTCTTGATTGTGGAGTTGTATGCTCTTAATAGTGTAGAATGGGCGGACAAGCAAGCATACGGTAAGACTATTTTCATAAGATTGATTGATTGTAAATACTTTACCACTACTATATAAAGTGCAAGTCATGAGAGTATCCCATGTGAGAAGTTAAGATTAAGTTTGAATGTGAATTATTTTGATTGAGATACGTCATGTTAACGTTGGCTTAACTCAAACCATAAAATTTCAAGCTTGATTCTTTGCGAAATTCTTTAAGATATTGCTAGTCTATAAGACTTGTCCAATTCTTATCTATGATTTCTATTGGAAGGATTAGGAGTAATTATTTTTAACATATTTTAGTTTTTTAATATTTAAAATGTTTGTGGTATCATTCTAATAAGCCCTCATGACATTAAACTCGTCTACTAGGGACAATTAAGGGTTTAAAAGGCTAGTGTCATATGCTAAATGCCACTGTGATTTCCTATGAAAGTGGAGTAGACAGATTTTTTTTACTTTTTTTTATTTTGTTTTGCTCGAGGACTAGCAAAAGCTAAGCGTGGAGGTATTTGGTAAGTTTCATAAATCACACATGTCATATACTTTATATTCTTAATTTTTGTTTTCTATCTTTATTTTAGTTACATATGTTCGTTTTTCAATTTCAGGTTTATTTTGAAGAATGAAGCAAAATATGACAATGAGGATGTTAATGAGCTTATAATACTAGAATCACAAATATAGGAAAAGATATTGGAGTCAAAAAGATTAGATTCTATAATAAAAAGCTTGATTCTTGCACTCCAAGTAACAAGTAGGTACTTGCCTTAAAAGCATCAGAATTGATCAACTAAATTTGCTTTAAAAGTGACATCTAGATTTCATACTTTGAATAGGATTCTCTAATCTAAGGTTTTCAGCCACTATAAATAAAGACTTAACTTGGGCATTCAAACAGAGAAAAATCATATTTAAGAAAAGGTTGAAAGCACAATAAGGAGATGAAGAGAGAAGGATGGAGAAGACTAAAAAGAAAAAGAGGAGATTACAACCAATCACCATACTTCTTTCTCTCTTCTTTTCTTCTTCTTTCATTCTTGTTACAATTTTCTTCTGACTATATTATTGAATATATCAAACATGTGTAAATAAATTCTTTTGTGGTTAAGCCTTATTGATTTTCAAAATTATTCAAAATTTATTTATAGAAATTGCTTATGTTCTTCCATAAAAATTGTTTAGGGTTATTGATTCTTATCTTGATTTGTTTACGTGCATAACTAAACAAACCTTGATAATATATATTGCTAGATTAGGAATCTTGATCTATAGTTGTCCTATTTTCCTATTCCTTATTAGCAATTTGTGATCAATGATTATGGTCAACTTTTTATTGATTGCGATGTAGAACATGACTTAAATAATCCGAGCTTGCATTTTTATTGCTTAGATAAACCTTTCTTATCTTAAAGCTTCCATTAAATTAAATGTTGAGAGATTATTCTAAGGTTATTTAATAGTTAGAGATTAAATAAAAAGCTTATTCTGTTTAATGAATTAGGGTAGCAGAGCTTGTTGCTATCTACGATTGGTAGTTTTAAGAGATAATTGAAGATAATTCTAATATTGATTCATAATTATATATAGAGGTGGCAAATGATCCTTTAACCATACTTATCATCACTATTGTTACTTGTTAGACATAAAATTCTATTTTCTTAAATCTTAATTTTAGTTTTAGGTATTCTTATTCTATTTGAGTCTTAATAGAATCAACCCCCCATCGAAGTTTACTATCTTTTATGAAGTTTTTTTACTTTGGTCATATTAAATTTAGAGTTTTGCATCAATAACTTAGAAATTGAAAATATCTCTATGGTACGACACTTGCTTACTATTATACACAATGACAACATAATTTAGTGCAAAGATTTAGGAGAATTATTATTTACTGTATTACACCATGCTGGACAATGCTACTATCAACAAGCATCGTTGCCAAGTAACACTAATGCCACTTGACACAACGTGAGCAAGCAATGCCTTTCGGAAATGCTATCAGTAGTCAATGCTATGCTGTAGTTCGCCATTTGTGAAAATTGTGCCTGCATGTTTCCTCAACTTTGAGTTGCACTACATCCCTCACTGTAGACATTATCGCAATATTGAACTACGAAAATGATTATCATAAGGGCAAACGTCACGCCCATCAATAGCACGTTAAAACAAGGAATACAATTATTATGGTGACCACATGGTCATTCTTATTTTTAAAGATCAGCCGAGTTCCTCTTCACTGAAAGGTATAAACCATAAAGCTTACGAGTATGAAAGAAAGCTCAGTCTGTAGAGTACGAGTTTTATACGTAAAAAGCCCAGGAAATTAGAAAATATCTATTAATCAAAATAAAACAAAATTAGATGTTGCAAACTTGACAGGGTGCGACAAATCTGAGTATAAGGTTGTTATCCTGCTCTTTCCATTAGAATCCTCGAGAGGCGGCAATGCCCAATGATCTGTACCCAAAACCTTTCCTCAATAATTTTCCAAAACTAATTTATAAAACAAAAAGGTCCACGCGAAATAATGATCACACTAAATCAATTTTACGTTTCTTTGCTCTAAGAGTTACTAACGCTAAACCAAGGGAAAAAAAAATAAACAAAATAAAACAAAACAAGCTTAGTTGGTTTTCTTCTCATCTTCCTTGGCAGTAGTAACATCCGTACTGCTACTGCCAGATGCCTGATCATCTTCACCACCAAAACCAAATTCATTTATACGTTTCTTATCGACAGGATATTTCCACCTCTGGTACAGGTAGATTAAAAATATAAGATCTGCAAAATAAGCATGAAAAGGAGAATTACACACAAGAAGCAGGGAAAACATAAATATATTAAGCAAGTAGTCCAGGATAGGTCTTAAACCATTAATGACGATGGTCCTAGATAGAAGTTCATAATGATATATCCAATCTCTCTATTATAGGCAAAGTATAAATTCACAAAATAAAAGAAAGGTCAAGAAACATCCCAATTGCTATGAAGAGACCAACACACCCTGAAGAGACAAGTTGGTGAGGGACCAACCCAAGTTGGTGAGGGACCAACCCAGCTCTGCTGAGAGTAAGGTTAACACCAGTACTTGGATCAAATATACATCCCATGTTTATGAGTTGCAATTTTCTTTTTTAAGCTTCAGTTTACCGAGGCTCGTTCATAAATAATTTGTCATTACTAGTTCAAACAAATTTTCAGACAGCGGGTCACACTACCCTTTGTATCTGTTTCGATTATAAATCCAATGAAGATTTGCTTGCTGCGGATGAAAGGAAGACTGTTGGATTAAATCTATTTCCTTCCTCCTTTTCATGCTCCCAACCAATCAAAGCACTATTAAAGAAAAAACAGGGACAATAAAAGACAAAACAAGAAAGAATTATATATTACCATCACGGAAGACAGAAAGCCGATGAAGTGTTGGCATTTTTATGACAAACGCAAAGAGATCGTCAATGATGGTATTGAGGAACTTGTAAGTCATCTGCCTCCAGGGTAAGTGGGCCACAGATTTAAGCTTATAGTTTATGAAAAGTTGAGGGCACATCATAATAAAACCTGTCAAAAACATAAAATTATTGCATTACAGATATGCAAAATTGAAAATTCAACAGAAAATAAGGAATTCAACCTAGAACTTTCTATAAGAATAACAGATGTCAAAGGAACCAGGTATACATATAACAAATAGAAGTTAAGGCTTACTGACCAAAACAATTTATGTAGCCGACTAGCCATAAGGATGAAAAGTCAAATTCATCATTATTCAAGTGGCCTTTTTCTCTTCCTTATGTACAACTAACAAGCCTAATAATAAAATAGTTTCATGTAATGATCAAATATTATTAAACAAGCAATCCAAATTTGACTCTTACAATTAACTGTCAGCAGTTCTACTAATAATGTTAATATTTATGGGCACTTGCTCACCCTATCATGAAACAGGAGAAGGCCCCACAAAGAAGAAATTTTTTAAAAGTATTGTTATTTTCTTCCAACTTTAATGACATTAAACTTGCACTATGTTAGTAAGTTGTAGCTGGCAGTAGGCCACCAACAGAAGTACCAAAGCAATAAACAGAAAAGGACAGAAAGCTTACCAAACATGTATACACAGCTTGTAAGCGAAGAGAGAATCCAAGAATACCAGCTCTTATGTCGCTCATACATGAGGGAATAAATAGAAAAACATGCTACGAGGAAGAAGAGCACGTAGGACAAATACTTCATCGCAATATCATCGTATTCCTTAGTTTTATTGCTCGCATATGAATCACGATTTCGGAACCTCAACATAGGTATCTTTCCACTTCTATCAATCTGAATATCAACAAGAATTACAAAATTTGATACTCTTGCAATAAATTAACTAAAACCTGAATGTAATGCCAGATCTGATCTAGATGTAACACCATCAAATACTAAAAATGAGTTCCAAATTAAGGTGATGATATATAGGATCCATGCAACATGTCATGAATGTAAATCTGGCACACTACCGAATTACCAGAATACAGACTTACTGATATAGTTTCAGACAAATAATTAGAATGGTATTCCAAGAAGAAAACTAAGAAGAATGATGGCTCTGTTATCATCTTTCAAGGAAAAATTGAAAAAGAAAAAAAATGAGAGAGAGAGAGAGAGAGAGAGAGAGAGATGAATGAGACATCTTAATAAAAAAAAGCATGCAAGGAAAAGACATTCATGTAATAACATGCCTCTTAAATATTTGACAGCAATTTGAAAATAATGGTTTTCTGGATTCAATTAAAGGTAGACTATGAATGTAAACCCAAAATATACATGCAATCCTCAAAAGAATGGCCTTTAAATATAAAAACACTTATTAGGAGTGAAAATCAGTTACAACAAAAATGGAAAAAAGATTACCTACAAGACAAAGTTGCCTATATTCTCATAGCATCAGAAAAAGTTTAACACACACATGCACAGGGGGATCTCACTATCAAGCTTTCAGTATAAATGAATTTTTTTTTTTTTTAATCTTTTTCTTTTGTGGAAGGGTGTCCAAAATTTAAATGATACCCAGCAAACAAGTGCAAGTATGAGCTCATACCTCTACGTGCATCGCTTTCCCTATTTTCCAAAACTCAATGCAGCAACCAATTCCAGAACTTGCCAGTATCATCCACGAGGTTTCATTATCAAGTAGATAGAGGAAAACAATGAGCTGACAAAAAAAGCTCACCACAACAGACTTTGCAGACAATCCTTCCATAGACTTATTTTTGTTCCAAAATTGGATATCTACAGAGAAGAAAACCAAAATCATAAAGCTATGTTTCCAGTTTATATAACAGAATTATCAAAAAATTCTTCTATATCAGAATAAAGCATTTAAAACATACAGAATCAGTTTACCATTCTTGAAAGCCAAGAAGTCGAACACAGAATGAAGCACAGAAACGACCATTGTGATCGCTAGCAAATAAGGATTTCCTTCCAAGAAGACCCTCTACAGAAATTTATCAAGTGGATAGTCAGCATTTGAAAAGATAGAAGACAATAAAATGATTCTTAACTTCAAGGTAGAAGTATAGAGTTTAGGGTTTTTCACTTTCTTATGCGAAATGAGAGTTTTTTTTTTTTTTTTTTTTAGAAAATGTAACTTTAAAAGTAAAAGTCTATCATACTACCATATTTTGAATCTCTCTAGCTAGTCATAAATCATAACCTTTTCTGAAATATCTAAAGTTCCCATGACAATACAAGATAAGAAATACCTTCAGTTCATCAGCCTCGCCTTCAACCATGCTTCCATAGCTATGATGAATTTGGAATGATTGGTCAATTTGAAGGAAGAGTTGCCACTTCATCATGCTAATGGGGCCAACCTCCAAATTAAGTGGTAACTCTGTCACTGACTCATTAATTGCAATCAACTTATCTGTAAGTAACCAAAACTCATTGAAGAAGATGATTGGGTAGCAATTCCCTGTAATAGGCTCAATATTTAAGTCTGCAAATATTAAGTCAAGAAAATCAAAGCTAATTATCTGCAGCTCTAACATGCTAATAATAGCAACCAAAGGTAACTATCATATCACCAAATATTGGTGCAATTCAACAAACACACTATATCCAGGAAGCACCTATATAAAAGGATACAGATCCTTTTTCAGAAAGCAAGCTATGCTTACGTCTAGATTGATCTCCAACAAATTATGGTAACAATTTTTAATGGATCAACAAGCTAATTGATCATTTTGGCAGAACAATTTATTATAACCAAAAACATAAGAGTTCTTAAATCATAGAACCTTAATCAGTCAGAATGGAGAAAAATATCATATACCTAAACCCCAAGTAAATGAGTAATTGGCATAAAGAGTAGAAAATGTGCTCAATTAATTCCCAACCACAGAAATGATATTAAACCAGAGAAAACAATAAATGTTTATATTGAATCAATAATTTCTAACAAAAAAAGTATGATGCACAAAATACCTTCAAACTTTGATGCTTTATCCTCCGATCTACTTTCTGGATTAACTCCAATATGATACTTATTTATTCTAATGTATGATAAGAATGGCTGAGCTACTCTTCGCTAGTTACTATCCAATTTATGACGAAAATTACTAAGCTAATCTTCAGTCTTCACCAAGTTACCATCTCTAGTAGCGTATAAGGAGAGTGGCTGAGCTCAATTATAATCCTCTGCCCTTCCTAGATTAACTCACATACACAACTTCGCTAGCATGTCCTAGAACCAAGTTTCAACCAAATTTTTACTGCCAAAACTAGAGTCAATTAAAAGCAAACAATCACCCGAGATCCAAATCTTACCATGTAAAACCCAAATAATTTTCTTTAAGAACAAAATAAGCACTAATAAGACTATTAAGAGTCAACCAAGAAAGTGTAAAATTATATACAACTCGATAACCATAACCGATATGTGGAATGACAAAAAAAGTAAGGAACATAAGGATACAAGGAGCAATATTTGGTGGTACAGCATTGCGGCCATAGCTGGAAAAGGAAAAAAGGGCTAAATTAGTTTATTTTCCAAAAAAAAAAAAAGGGCATAAAATCATGCCACAGAATTAAAGATAAACAACACTAATCATATGTTTTTATAGAACATTACAGAGACAAGACATTAAGAAGAAACTCACCGTGTGAAATCTTCAACCAAGTTAATTGTAATATTTGGTTTCCAATATGCAATCCACTCAATAGGGCCATTATCTTTAGAGTCAGCTTCAGCATCATCAGCCACCTGAAGCAACAAGATTCCGCACTAAGATCATCATGTTGTTGAAAACTCAAGAGAAATGGAAGCACATACAAGAATAAAAATAAATGAGATGCTATCATGAGGAAAATGAATGAAATTCAAACATATAAAGTATAAACGACAAGTAAGTTTAGGTCTATTCTACTTGACCCTAAATTCTTTTTTTAAAAAGTTACCAGATGCTTCAACGAAATCAGTTATACTAGTAAAGAACAAACCATAGCCACTGATTCAACCCCTTCAGCATCTTTGGAGTTCCCAAGAAGACTTTTCCTCTTATCTGATCTTGACTTGGGCAAATATACCACAACAGCTGAAATCAATGAAAAGGAGGTTAGTTGAACACCATTAATCTCCATCAAATGGAAAAAGAATATATTGACAGACAGAAAGACTCACGGTGAGTCCTCCCAAAGGCAGCTTGAGGCTGGTATTCAGGGTCGTTGGGATCTGGAGGATAACCCGAGCTTGCGAAGAAAACGTGGGCATAGAGACTGCCATTTTTTTTCAAGGCCTGAAAGATGAAACACATCGACTTATTCATGTTGTCCAAGAGAGCAACAGCAAAATTGCAAGCAAGTAAAAAGCCACCTTACCTCAGAAGGATAATACTTCAAAGAAAGAGTACGGGTGCTTTCAGGACCCCAACTGGCGTAAGGAATATTAGTTTCATGCCATACAAGAGAAGCTTCGTTCCCAAAGTCATTGAACTTTTCATGCTCAGACAGATATAACCACATATCCTGAAAAACAGACCAACCAAAAAAAAATAGAACAAGGAAACTACAGAAATGGGAAATTCATTTAAGTTTGATTTATGAATTTTGTCGAAACCAACATACCAGGGGTTCGCCCTTCTGAAAGAGATTGGAGATAGTGTTCGAAGGGTCGATGGGCTTTTTCGGAGAGAAGAATTTGGACGCGAAGTACCAAAACACGGCGATCCTTATGATTCCGGTTATGGTCTGCCCAAATCCACCTTGTTGCTGCTGTCGCGGTTGCTGTCCTCCTCCTCCGGCCGCTGCTGCTGGCGGTGCCATTTTTTTTCCTGCCTCTCAGATGGGGTTGCTGAGAGCTTTAGTATTAGCGTTAAATTAAAACAAAGATTACAACACAAGGCACTGCGATAGGAGAGAGATTTTGCTTATTTTATCAAAAGGAAAAAAGATTAGATAGAATAGATGCCTTTGTTTTCGGAATCTTAAACTACATTTCCTCCTTTCCTCTCCGCCTTTCCTTTTTTTTTCTTTTTCTCTTTTTTTATTTTTTTATTTTTTTATTTTTTTATTTTTTGGTCTTCCTTTGTTTTCAAGAAGTTTCAAGACTATTACGAATTGCAATTTAAATAATCTTATAGTTCATTTTCCAAATATTATTACAACAAGTTGATATCATAAATTAAATTATATTAATTTAAATAAAAATTTATAAAATAATTAAATAAAATTATTTATACTATTTTAAAATTTTAAATTAATTTAATATTATGTTTGAAATAATATTAATTTAATTAAAAAATTAATAAAAAATTAAATAAAATTATTTTAATAAATATAAAATTAAAGTGTTCATATATTTTCACTTAAAAAATTAATTATCCATTTCTTAACAAATAATAACCCACTCTTCATAAAAATTAATGAAAAAACTATTCAACTTTTTTAAGAAAAAAGTTTTATTTCAATCATACATTAATAGCGTCAGCCGTAATGCTTGATGAAAATATTCTAGGTATTCCTCTATCCGGTACAAATCCTCGCACAAAGTTAAACTAGCTTTTGCAATGCAATAAGCTACAATATTTCTTTCTCTTGGTATGTGGAGCATGGTATTCTTGGAAAGCTGCCAACCCTAACCTACCTTCTACAATAATAGGTCCACCGTTGGATAGATTTTTGTCTACCTCCATTAGTCCCTTTGTGACCAACAGTGAGTATCCCCCTAAAATGAACCATTACATTCCCTGCTGCGCGATCTCCAAAGCCTTTAGCATTGCTACTGATTCACAAATGCATGCATCATTTACTTTGCGAACTTCTGTTGCTACACCACCAAGTACGAATGCTTCATAGTCACTAATAATGACTTCTATCCCTCTTGCTTCTTGTTGTTCCAAAAAGGTTCCATCAAAATTAATCTCCGGTAGATTCTTAGGTGGTGGTTTCTAGGGGTGAGCATTTGGTCGGTTCGGTCGGTTCGGTCAAAAAAAACTTCAAACCGAATTAACCGACTTAACTAGAGGAACCGACCGAACCGA
>JBBYHL010016266.1:0-11470 GCA_038381835.1 Adansonia madagascariensis
CATGACCCTTGTGTTGTCCCCAGAGGTATTCTTTGGATTATACTTTTCCCTTGCCTATTTCCCACTTTTCAAAGATTTATTTTTATTTATATTCTTCGGATTTAAGACTGAGTATCGATATAAATATATATTTAATATAGATATATTTAATTTTTTTATATTTATTTTATGTATTTGAAGGTTTATACCATCATTCTCATGTCTTTATATATATCGGACGTAAATGTTGAACACCTAAAAAGCACAAACATGGTTACATAATATGGATACACGATATGAATACGGAGACTCAAGAATTTTTAGAAAATTAGGATATGGATATGGCATGACACGGTAATAAAACAATATTTTTATATAATAATCATATACAACAAAAATATAAATTTGATATTTTTGAATTGTAATATGTAAATAATTTTTTTAATTTTTTAAAATTATTTTTGAATTTTAAAAGTTTGAACCTTAAAAAATTTATTAGAATCAAATTACTCATCATTAATTCTATATTTGAGAGATAAAATTCATTGTGTGACTGAGGATATCCAGTTTATCTTAACTATATTTTAACTATATTCAATTTTATTTTTAATTTTTGATATGATCACATGTATCAAATATGTATTCTTTTGTGTCATAACCATATTTGTATCCGATACTCGGACATTTCTTTAACAGAAATGTCTTTGCTTCGTAGTGGAACACAATTACATGAAGAAAAAATTAGGAGTTTGATCAACATAGTTTCTGTTACTTTTTTCCCCTAAAATCTTCTATTTACATTCTCAGCAGCTGCAATTTTTTTTTTTTTCAGAGACAACTTGAATCCTTGAGAACTATGATAAAAAGTGTTAAATTGATTGGAAAATTCTATATTAACCATATTTGATCTTTACCAAAATTTTCTCGTATCTTTTTCTTCGCTTCCAAACAATATTCTCACTAAACAGTTTGGAACCTGGGATTTATATATCTTTGTGTGATGCATGCAGCTGTGCCGATAGTGGAAGCGATGGTAGCACTGGTGCTTGTCGATCGATTGATGGCTCAACATGCACAATGTAACTTGTTCCCCATCAATCCACAGTTACAAGAACCCTTGAACTTTAATTTCCCAGAGTCCCAGCCTGCAAATATATAGTCTTCAACGGTGGCAAAAGTGGCTTCAATCTCGTCATCTTGAATTTTCATAATAAGTGTTTTACACGAGAATGTTCTGGTTTATTGTCAACTCAAGTTTTCTTAATATCATATAGTCGTATCATATTCGTATTATTTTATTTATGTCATTTGTATTGTTGTGTTCAATTCATTTTCTTTCTTTAAAATTTTTCATAAACTAAAGAGAGCTATGCTTGTTACAAATAGAAGAGTTCATGGGTTGAGTTCAGATAAGGTCTAAGTCATCTATTAACATATATTGTCTATTTTCGCTTGTCTATCCTAAAATACAGATAGAAAATCTTGCTCAGATCTAGCTTAATTATGTAAAATTAGTATTCAAACTCGTACATATCCATCCAAATTTGTACATAAAGGGATATACAAATTTTAAAAAGGGATAAACAGGGTCAAACTTTATATAAAAAAGATCGACCCTAAAAACTTATATTAATAATAGTAAAACGAGTTGGATCGAGTTTGATTAAAAAATAACATATTCGAGGCTTAATTTGTTTAGTAAATACTTTTTATTTTTTTTTGCTCACGCTCATTTTTAGACTTAATATTTCAATAAAAACCATCAAATATCAAATAATTTTTTGAATTAGAGCAAGTAACTCGATTTTTGGATAGGCTATGCAAAAACTTTTCCTTTGTTTCTTCCATTCTATTCTTTCAATTTTTTTGTGGGAGGGAGGTAGTAAGACACAGTTACTACCAAGGTGTAGGAAGAAAGGTAATCTAATTAGCCCAAATGAAATGGATGAATATGTGGCCCAAATTAACAAAAATTTCCCATTTCTGTCTTCCTATTTGATTCATGTTCAACAATCAAAATCTTCCCAAAGAAATCTAGATTTGGCACCAAAAGAAAAGTAATAGAAGTTTTAAAATTTTACAAATAAGTAAGAAAATCAGCATATATTTTAAATAATTATTTATTTTTTAATTCTTTTAATAATTTTATGAAAACATAAAATTAACTTTTAATTTTAGCTATAATTGTGGAGTTAAGAAATTTTTATGGTCGATAAATGTATAATTTTACTAATAAATAAGTTGTTGAACTAGTAGCTATTTGAGGGCAAAGTGACATAACTCTTCCCTTGCAAATGGACTTGATACAATTCGATTACATGGCACGAAAAAGTTAATTAAAATATAAAATAAAATATGATACGGTATAAAAGAATAATACGAACAAAACACAAATATATGTATGTGTCAAAATTTAAATAACATATATGATTAATGTATCAAAATTTATATAACCTTAAACATAATTATAACACAAAAAATAAAATAAATGTAACACAAATACATGAATAATTTAACTTGCAATGCCAATCACATATTTCAAACCTATTTTCTCCACTTAACGCCTTCAATTTTGTAAGTTTATTTTTAATATACGGACGACGTGAAATTTTTTTACTTCACAAACAATATTATAAATTTATTATATATTTTATCCTTTAATTAACTTTTTTAATATATATTAAGGGATACGTATCTTACTAACTTTATTTACGAAATTTAAAACCTTTGCACGATAATTGAGATAATTTCTTTTCATACTATAAATGGCTTGAAGAAATCAGAAAAGAAAAACATAAATAATTCATATTATTAAAGGCGAATTTTGGGAAAAAGTTATATACACTCATCTAATAAACTCGCATAATATATGTTTACAAAATATTATAATAACTCATAAAATTTTTAGTACTTTTCACTTAAATCCCTAAAATATAAAAAATAAATATATTAAATAAGTATATTAAATGACTGCATGTATCATTATCCCAATTTTTTTTATTTTATATTGAATCACTATATTTTCCAGCTCAATCAATTCTTTCTTTTCTTAGCAACAAAGTTATAATTTTAGAAGATTTCCCAGAAGTACTTTCTAAAGAAAATTTAGTTAAACAGTCTATTTTTTGTATTTTAGCATTGAATTGTTAAATCATGATGTTGATTTGGAGCATAGAAATGACAACAAACTTTCAACCGACTTTTAATGTATCTTTAAAAATTTATTCGTATTTAATATTTATATTTGACATATATTTAATTATGGATATAATTATATAAACTTTTAAATATATGAAAAATTTTTTAAATTAAACCATTCATATGAAATATATATCTATACTCGATAATTATCTGAAATTCGAATAACATAGTTTTCGAAATAAACTTGAAGGCCATAGTCTATAGAAAAATAAGAGAATGGATTACAGATGTTATAATTCGAACATTAAATTTTTTGATCACATCTTAAGGGTGGCTATATAAACTAATTGAGCTAAGCTCTAGTCGATATATACATGGGTTGGGCCTTGCCAATGACCCAAATTTTTTAAAATTTTTTGCCCAGCTTGAATCGAACTCGATTCAACCAAAAAACTCAAATTGCTGTGTAAAAAATTAAAAAAAATTATTTTTACATTATTTTTTATATATTTTTATAATTAAATTTAAATAAAATTTTTATTATTAAATAATAATTTAAACTAAACCAATTCAAATTAATCGGAGCTATGTA
Source organism: Adansonia madagascariensis (assembly GCA_038381835.1). Taxonomy (NCBI): domain Eukaryota; kingdom Viridiplantae; phylum Streptophyta; class Magnoliopsida; order Malvales; family Malvaceae; genus Adansonia; species Adansonia madagascariensis. The sequence goes on from JBBYHL010016266.1 coordinate 3,713, forward strand.
TAGCGTCTAACCTTTCGTTCTACCTCATTTCAAAACTAGAATGCCGAAATTAAGCTTGCAGCCAATTTCTTCATCACCTCATAATTATTAATATCTTTTTGCTTAGGCTTAAGTAGTTAAATTATTGGGTCAATCAAATGCATATATAGTACTCCATAATTCAAGTCAATCAAGCAAACAGTTTGTTCAACATTAAATTCAATTTGGCTAAATCAAAGATATTTTTGAATTTTGCTCTTGATTTATTCATTTCTTCGAGCGATTTTAAAGATATATTATTTTGTATAATTTGGTGAATTAAGAATATTTTCATAAAAATTAAATTTTGATTTACAAAAACAAAAAAAAAAAAAAGAAATGTATTTCTTATTAAATTTGTTTATGAATCATATCAAATTACGATCTGATAGTTTTTAAATTCATTTGCTTAGATTCAAATTAATCGAGTTCAGATCGATCTTGTTATACCCATATGATGACGGCTTATATTTATAAACCTAGATTGATTACTTCGTAAAAGCCCAAATAAGAGTTAGTCAACCTTAGAACATAAAATATAAGGTTACACAAAAAAAAACTATAAAAGATGATGCATCCTCTGCAAACCTTTGAAGTACAAACTTCAACATCTTTTAACTTTTTTTATCTTGTAGATCTTTTATTAGAGAACTAGTCAATCACCTTGATTTATCAACTTTCATTATTGCATCATCATACCTAAAAATTTATTTTACTATTTATAATAATATTAAAATTTATTTTTATAATTAAATTTAAATAAAAAATAAAGCAATATTAAAAACGAATTTTAGAAAAATGTTAGAAACACTCATCTAATTTATAAGTTTTCAAAATTTTATTATAACTCGCAAAATTTTTAGTATTTTTTTAAATTCTTAAAATATAAAAAACAAACATATAAAATAAGTATATTAAATGAGTGCATAAAACATTATCCCGAATTTTATATTTTATATTAAATCATTTTTCCATCGCAATCATTTCTTTCTTTAATTATCTTCTACGTTAACGCTATAATTTCAAAAGAATTTCCAAAAGTATTTTCTAACAAAATTTTAGTGAACACTCCTTTTTTTTTTTTGGTATTTTACCATTGAATTGTTAAATCATCTGGTACTTTCGACCGACTTTTTATATATCTTCTATCAATATTGTTCATATTTTTTGGGTATAAAGGGCACGATAATCTAAAAATAAAAAAAAATTATAGATCTTAAATATTAAATTTGTTAAATATTAATTGATTAAGTGAATCAATCGAAATATATTTTAAGTTTGTTATTTAAATTTTTTTATTTTTTAAAATATTTATATTTAATATTTATATTCGATATATATTTAAAAATCAATACATATGATAATATAATTTTTTAAATATATAAAAACCTTTTAAAAATTTAAATCACTCATATTAAATTTATATTTATATCTAATAATTATTTAATATTCGGATAACCTAATTTTCTATGTAAAATTCATTATTAAAACTAGAGCCCCCCAAACTAAGCTTTAGAGCCAAATGCTTTATCACCCTCATAACTATTAATAGCTTTTTGCTTAGGATTAAATAGTAAATTTAGGGTCAATCAAAGGATATAGAGTACTCAATAATTCAAGTCAATCAAGCAAATAGTTTGTTCAACATTAAATTCAGTTTGGCATTAAATCAAACCGATAAGTAGTAGCCATTTATTAGACTTTTATGCAAAATTTTTTTTTAAATAATACGATGGGACATACTTTCGAATTTTGTTCTTGATTTAATTATTTTTTTAAGTAATTTTAAAGATATACTATCTTATATAATTTGGTACATTCAGAATAGCTTTCAGAATTTTCCTCAGAAAATTAAATTTTTGGAATAAAAAAAAACACTTTTCTACTAATTGGACAAACATTGTTAAGTTAGTTTTATGCAATATGGTCCATCAAAATTTAAAAAAAAAAAAAAAGACATGAAAAAGATTAATTTGGTAATTTGTGTAGTTGAGTTGCGTTTGTATTATTTTTTTATTTTTTTAACCAAATTATTATATATAATTTCATATGATATAATCGTGTTCAAAGTATCTTATTTTTTATATTAATATGTTAATAATTTATTTTATATAAATTTTGATATATTCGTGTAATCATGTCATATTTATTTTACCTTTTTCGTATTTTATTATATTTTATATCATTTGTTAATTTTTTTTCGTATTATATATAAAATTATTATGTCCAAAAAGATTTAATTAAATAAGGCTAGGTTTTGCTTTTTAATATTAAGCCAACTTATACAGCAAATTTCAGCTGTCAATTTTCCTACCTTACGTAAACAAAATGATAGCAAGAAATGGGTTCCTTTCAAAACGAGCTGCATTTTAACAAATTAACTGTTTGATCATCTATAGTGTTTGGACAGCAAATTTTCACATCATTCTCTGCAATTTACTTTCATGGACTTCATGGAAGACGAATATGAACATAAACCTACTTTCTACTGCTAATTAATTAGTCACTGTTTATAAACCAAAAAATTAGGAAATTTTTGTTTGATTCATAATTGATGGAGTTTAACATATATTTGGTGGGACGCTAGCAAGCTAGACTAGTTTTTGCTTGTTTAGATTGATGAAAAACTTGGAAATACTTTAGCATTATTAATTTCGAGCAACTTTTTTAGTACAAAAGTAATCACTATTTGAAAAAAAAAGAATGATTACAGATATTGAAATTCAAATCATAGACCTAATCACTTCTTATATGAACCAACTAGTTTAAGTTTTTGGTTCATTTTTAGCATATTTTGAGTAGCTTATTTTATTATTGTAGCTAACTCAAACTAACATTTAACTTGTGAAAATCTTCTAATTATGTTTTGTTAAGAATTTTAAGCCTTTTTAATCATTAAAATGGGACTCGATTTGATAACGATCTTTTTAAAAGGTTATACATGCATTCATCATTGAACTAAATATTCGGTGATAATATGTAGGTAACAGTAAGGGTATTAGAAGGAAGTTAGTATATAATTATATGAGATTTTTCTTGATTTGAGGAATGCTATTAAGTATTTTAGGTGACAAATCTCTTCAAGAAGAGTATAATTAAAATGTTTAACTTCTAGTTAAATTTGTTCAATGACATAATTATTTTCTTGCCAGTCATATTTCCTAAAAAGATGAATAGTAGCTAATCAATAATTAAACCAGCACCAACCTCATAAACATCTTACTTTTAATACATAGCTTACATCAATTAATAATTGAATTATTTCATCCATTACCCTTTAGAATGGAGACAATGTTTATATAATATATATTATTTTTTAAAGAAAATATTTTTAACACTTAATAATTTAAAGTGAATTTGATCTAGATTATTTGCTGAGTCCTTAAGGTAATGCCCTTCATCACATCAAGCTCAATTCAAAGCCATTGAACAAAGAACCTTTCATTTTTCTTCTGAAATCGAAAGAAAATTATATGTCTATTATTTTACTAAATAACACTTCTTTCATTTATCTTTTCACTAAATTATATACTAACTGCAAATATATATTTTATATAATCAATGGAGTTTAAAAATTTCACAATCGGATTAAAAAACTATCAAGTATAGCTTTTATTAAAATTAATTTTTTGAATATTTTTATTACTGTATCGTATGAAAACATGTATTATCTTATTAAATCTATTTACCGAAGTTTTTAAACTCAACTTATAATCAAATAAATTTATAAAAAAAAATTCGATTCCCATTTTTCATGTTATCTTTTTCACTTAACATCCCATTAAACTAGTCACTTTATGATTATTATTATTAATTTATTACTAAGGCCTTTCATATTTTAATTATATAATAATAACAATAATAATTCATGGAATTCATTTTAATTAATTTCCTGATGTTTATCAACAGCCACTACTCTTTATCTATAAAAAGTATGAATCATCATCACAAAAGAAATATATTAATATATAAAAATATAATATTGCCTTATTTAGAAACTTTAAACAAAATCCTAACTAGTCTGTTTTTTTATTATAATAAAGTGACGGGCAACGTGTGAATAGGAAAATAAGTTGGGCCAATAACCCCAACTAAAGGATATAATCCCTTTAATTATGATAAGAAAAGGCACATTCTAATCATAATAATTATTAAGACCCACCCTATTCAATCTATCGTTGAAAATTTTTAAATTTGATGATATTAGACTAATTTAAAAAAGAAAAAACTCCGAATCCCATTTTTCATGTCACCTTTTTCAATCAATATCCCATTACACTAGTCACACCATTATTATTTTTATTATTTTTATTATGTTTTAATCATATAATAATAAATCATAAATGTATTCTTTCATAATAATTATTAAGACCCACCCTATTCAATCTATCGTTGAAATTTTTAAATTTGATGATATTAGACTAATTTAAAAAAGATAAAACTCGATTCCCATTTTTCATGTCATCTTTTTCAATCAATATCCTATTACACTAGTCACAATATTATTATTATTATTATTATTTTTCAATCATATAATAATAAATCATAAATGTATTCTTTTAATTAATTTCTTGATGTTTATCAATAACCACTACCGTCTTTATCTATGAGAAGTATGAGTCTTCATCACGACGACATTATATTAATATATAATTAATATAATGTTGTCTTATTTATACAGTTGAAGCAAAATCAACTGTTCTGCTTTATTACAATATAAAGTAAGGGGCAACGTGTGAATAGGAAAGTAGGTTGGTTCAATAACCCTAACTAAAGGATACAATTCCTTTAATTATGATAAGAAAAGGCATATTTTAATGATAATAACTAATTAAGACCCCAATAATGCATTAGCTATTTCAAAGAAAAAGATGAGTTTGTAAGACAGATGACCTAACAAGGACAAGAAAAAGCATATTGTATCCTTTATAATTATTGCTAAGGAGTTGGTATCATTTTTTTAAATAAGAGATGTTTATATAGACCAAAAAAAAATTATATATCTAAAAAATGATAATAGATATAATTAATAATACAAATAATAATTTTTACCGATCGAAGTAGAATATTAGTATTTTTTTTCAAAAAACATCAATTTCGATGGATTAAATTTTCACTATAAAATAAAAAATTTTATGAATAAGAAAGTAGCACGATAAAAAAAAATGTTTTTCTATTCTGAATTTAATAATATTTAGGATGAAAATAGTCCTTAATTTAATAATATTAGGGACAAATACCGTTTCAAATCTTTTAAAGACACAATTTAAAAGATGATTGATAGAGATAATTTTTAATCTTTTAAAGATAATTATTTATCATTCTTAATTCTTTTAACTTTGCAGTGTGTATGACTTTTGACATAAATATACATATATATATATATATATATGGAATTTCCTTTTCAATTAACAAAGGGCGCATTATTTTTTTTTAACGGTGGATTGGTTTGGCTATTGAATTAATTAAAATTATAATTTCTCATACCAAAATAGTCATCCCATTAATAATTATTATAAACTTTAATTAATAAGGATTTTGCAACGGCTAAATGATTTTTAAGAGCTGATTTGACCTGGTAATGGTCCTACTCTGTCACCTAGAATATTAATATATGGTTCATGTAGCTTTAATTTTTTTAGGTTTGTATTTTTTTATTGTCCGCCTATTAATTTTGGAATAATTATTAGGTATATAAATAATAAAATTTTTTAATTTTATAAGGGAATTAAACATTATCACATATTTTATATATTTATTTTTTAAATATATAATAAAAATATATGATAATTTGTTAACCTCATGTATAAAATTAAAAACTTTACCTACATAATAAAAATCCTTAACTTTGTTCCTTTATGATTGGTTAGGAAGTGTTTTATACCAACCAAGAAAGAAATCCAAATTAGGATATATATATTTTCTCCACGTGATATTAGAATAATTATACCCTTTATTCTCTTTTTGACATTTTGATGTAAGCATAATTATTTAAAAAAAGAGGGAATTTGTGTCTTTTCAACTTTTTTTTTAAGCAAATGCATTCCAACCATCATTCCTTTACATTATTCACAAGATGGAATAAGAAAAGTGATACTTAAGGGCCAAAAGACATACTAAACATGTTTACGGCCATCCAATTTGTCAAAAGAGATTATCAAAAGGGGTTAAAGTCTAGGTGAATTTGGGTGAAAAATAATTAAGTTGGAAAAAAAAGTAGGATTTTTCTATATTAGATCTGTCAATTTTTATACAACATGATAAAGCAATATAATAAAAATAATAAAAATACAAAATAAAAACATGATTAAGTTAAAATTTATATAAATATAAATTATTAATAGATCAAAAATTATAAAAACATATAATATTATTTAAATAATAACACGATTATAATATAAATATATAAATTATTAGATCTACATTTATATCAAGGTTCATGTATGATTTACCCGATTTGCAAAAAGTTGGATGACTAGCCAAATTCACTTTATTAGATTTCCTTTTCCCGCACAGTGATATGATTTTTGTTAGAATATTTGCTGAAATGAAAATGATAAAATTTTGGTTGGTGTTCAATCAATTTTTAGAAAGCCCATTTACGCGGAATAATTTGTCTGATTAAAGGGTTTTAATATGGTTGTTGAGGGATATTCATCTTTGATTAGACATAATCTAAGTGCTAGTTTAATAATTGAGATTAGGATTCACTAGCTATTTTTATTATAGGTCTACGAGGAGAGGTCAACACCCCTTATTTGATACAATTGGTATTTTTTTTTTTTATACAAAGTAGGTCATACTATGGAAATAATAAAGTTGTAGTTATTATAATTTAAATTCTTAACATACTAAATATCATTTTTTAAAATTTATTGTATAAAATTGATATCTTATTTTTTTAAATAAAAAAATTATAAAGTTTTAAAAGCAAAATTTAAATAATAAGTATAAATAATGGTAATAGCCTAAACCTAATATGCTAGCATGATGCCATTGTTTACACCATACCATTTGGAGCATCAATCACCACTCTTTTAGAACCATTAAATTAGGCATAAACTCTTGATTTTTAACTATATTTATTTGATTACTTCTCTTAAGCTATACCTTTCAATCTCCATCCTAATCCTCCATTTAAAGAACCATTCTTTTTTTTTCAAAGAAAAAAATCTTCTAAAAAATTGCTTTTTTTTTTTTTCTTTTTTTGCTTATAAACAATCCTATCATTTAAAAAATTCAAATCAATTCACACTTGAATATCAATATTTGAGTGAATTAAGTAATGAAATTAAGGTATCTTGTTATGTAACTTAGCCAAGAAAATTAAGGTATCTTGTTATGAAATCAATTCACATTTGAATATCAATTGAGTGAATTAAGTAATGAAATTAAGGTATCTTGTTATGTAACTTAGCCAAGAAAATTAGAAAAGAAAAAGAAAGATTACACTTTAGAATAAAGTTTGCTTTTTGTCCTCTAGGTTTATTTTTTTGAACGTAGATTTAAAAAAAAAATGTTGCTTTTTCAAGCTCTGTTCTAATTTGGGGACAAGGAAGTGTGCAATGCTAACCATTCTCAAGATATATTTAAAAGAAAAAAAAAAAGCCATTAGAAATGGCTTTTTCCTCTTCGGTGTAGGCAACAATGAATTATTTTCATTTTCTTTGGGGTCTACTTTACCTTTAAAATCTTTCTTAAAAGCTGTTTTAAGTAGATTTTGAAGATTGTGCACAAATG
>JBBYHL010016287.1:0-11468 GCA_038381835.1 Adansonia madagascariensis
TAAAAAATCACTTTCCAGGTGGAATTAAATTTTGAATTTCAACTTGACTCAACACTAGCAGCATGTACAAGGTAAAGGTATGATGGACTTTGAAAAATCGTTTCGGATTCATCCAGAATTTTTAAAATGCGAATAATACCTTTTCGAAAAGCAAATTTCATGAACTATATTGGAAATATATTCAAGGGAATCAAAAATGTTGTTTGTTGGGCCGAAACAGCCCAAATAATAAATTGCTCATTGGATCCAGGGGTTCCAGACAATAGAGATTCAAAAAATCGTAGCTATTTCATCCGAGATGATATGAAGTTAAATGAGATATTGTTGGAAAGTAATTCGAAATCCTTCAAGGGAAAAATACCAATACATTCCAGATTAATCATTTTTTATTTTTAAAAAGTTTTTCAAAACCAGACCATTATGCTGCCAAAACAAAATAGGGGAGGTGTTCGGTATTTTTGATTACTCATTAGGTTGAGCTTGGGCCATGGATGTTCAAACATCCATAACCAAGATGAGGGGTTGACATGGACATCACGAGTTCATTCCATATTCCCGGAGTAGTTTGGGATGATGGAACAACTCGTTGAACATGCCATCATGAGGGTGTTTAGCTAAAGACCAAGGATTCACATTTTTCAACTAAAAGACTTCATTCCATTTTTTTTGAAAACCAATATTCTTATACTCATTTTTCCATTAATCCAAAACTGAATACTTGCTTTGTCCCCAAGGTTGGAATGCCAACTTCATAAAAATCTTAAGCTAATGTTATTCTCCATTTATGGGAGATAGCATGTGCTTAACTTAGGGATATTTTCTTAAAATTAGGTTTTCTAGCATTCGAACAAGCATCTTAAGCAAAGTGCCACAAACTTAATATAGAACATGGAGAACATATATGCACAAGCAAAGATGGTAATTTTCATAAAAAAAAAAAGAATGCATGGAGATGATAGATGGATGCATGAACATACTTAGGATGGACATGCTTAAAAAAAACTTTGCTAAAAAAGGCATTTTTATTTCATGGAACCTATCAAGCTGCTAGGAAATGTATGGGCATACTTAGGAAATGTTAAGATGCATGCTTTAAACATGAGATAAAGATATGGATATGGAAGGAATATGGCAGGGTTACATGGACAGAGGCTATTATGGTGATGAAATATGTAAAGGAGTATACTTAGTTAACCAAACAGCATAAAGGCACGAAGAAGAACATCAAGATCCTAAACTATCAGAACCAAAGCCACAAAAAAAAATGCATGGGAGTCCTAAAGTGGCTATAAAAGCATAAAAAAGGTTTACTAAGATGATGTTAATGACAAAATAGAAACTACAAAATATCAAGGTAGCGGGGGTATACCAAAAAACTTGAACTTCCCTTTGTCTCGAAGAAGTGGCTATAGGCTTAATTTTTTCCTTCTCCTTGCTATTATTTAGCAAGAAAAGGAAGAAAAAAGGTAGCTTTTTAGTGGAATAGTTGATGGTGAGGCTTTTTAAAGATCAAAATGTGTGGAAAGTTGGGTTCTTGAAGGTTTTCTAGTGGTGGTTTAGGGTACCTATGGGAATGGGATATGGAGGTCAATGAAACAATGTTTTTGAAAGTGTTTTTGGGGGTGAGAATAGCTGGAGGATTTGTTGGGATAGGTGAAGAGTTGTTTGGGATTGCTAGATAGTTCTTTTTTATAGTTGGGAGATTTTTTTTTCTCTGAGGTAGCTGGTTTTCTTTTAGAGGTAGCTTCCTCTGAGATCCCTTATTCTCTTAGTTTACCCCTCCTTTTTAGAAAACAATGCAAAGGGCATCATTAATTTTTCTTCAACAGTAGGGCATATCTTTAGCTGCCATGTTCAGTTGACTTCCTTCTTATTGGTTCTGCTATGTTGATTAAGGGGTCAGAAAGGCTGTGAAAGCCTGCAAGCTGGAGATATGCCTGCCACCCTCTTACACCCATATATTTTATGAAAGTGACCTTTGTTATTAATTGTTTTGACTCCAAAAATTTTTTACAATCCATTAATAAACCCATAATTAAGGTTTGCAATGTTATATAATAGTTCTTTAGTGCAAAAACATGTTTGAATTGGATTTTGAATGGGTAATGCGAAAGTTGAAAGATGGCTTAAAGTAGCCAAAATTGTCTGCATGTATCGATACTCAAGGTAAATTTTATGCATGAGTATCGATACAGGGATACTTGTATCGATACTATGAGCATAAATTATTTCTAGTCTCGAGACTTTAAGACATGTATCGATACTCCATGGACTTGTATTAATACGTATGCTTATGTATTGATACATTTCATCAAAAATCATAATTTTAGCCACTGCCAAGACTTGTATCAATACAATCATGCTAGGTGTCGATACCACACCTTAGGTATCGATACCAAACCATCATGTATCGATACTACACATGGAAATTTAAAATTTTGGTAACGTGTAAGCCCTGTGACAGTGTTTAAACACCCATATGACCCGTAATACCTTAGGTTCCTCAAGTTTTATTATCGTCCCCTAGCTTTATTTCTATTTTTTTGATTTTTTCACCTTTTACCTAACTCCTAAAATACCATAAACTAGTTCAAACAAAATAAGGTGTCTATAGTTGCTCATCTTTAACCGTTGTTAAGTATTAGGAATAGGGCAAAGATAAATAGACACCATTTTGTTCGAGCAGTGTATTAGGTTGTTTTTTAAGTGGAAACGAAAATGTGTCCTACTCTTTAAGGACTAAAAGAAAAGAAGTGACACTAGCCCATGTGGGCTTAAAAGTAATAGAAAAGGTGTCCTGCTCTTTGAGGACTAAAATGAAGGGCGTGCCACTAGCTTGTGTGGGCTTAAAAGAAAAAAAATACGTCCTGCTCTTTAAGGACTAAAATGAAAGGGGTGCCACCAGCTTGTGTGGGCTGAAAAGAAAAAGAAAAGGCATCCTACTCTTTGAAGACTAAAATAAAAAGGGTGCCACTAGCTTGTGTGGGCTTAAAAGAAAAAAGAAAAGGCATCATACTCTTTGAGGACTAAAATGAAAGGCAAGGTCCTGCTCTTTGAGGACAAAGAAAAGGAAACGTCCTGCTCTTTGAGGATAAAGAAAGAAAAGGTCCTGCTCTTTGAGGACAAAGAAAAGAAAAGATCTTACTATTTACGAACAAAGAAAGAAAACGTCTTGCTCTATAAGGACAAAGAAAGAAAACATCCTACTCTTTGAGGACAAAGAAAAGGGAACATCCTACTCTTTGAGGACAAGGAAAGAAAACATCCTACTCTTTGAGGACAAAAAAAAGTCATGCTCTTTGAGGACAAAGAAAGAAAGCATCCTGCTCTTTGAGGACAGGAAAAGGAAACATCCAACTCTTTAAGTACAAAGAAAGAAAACATCTTGCTCTTTGAGGATAAAGAAAGAAAAGGTTCTGCTCTTTGAGAATAAAGAAAAGAAAAGATCCTGATCTTTGAGGACAAAGAAAAAAATGTCCTGCTCTTTGAGGACAAAGAAAGAAAACATCCTGCTCTTTAAGGACAAAGAAAAAGAACTTTAAGGATAAGAAAAAAATGTCCTGCTCTTTGAGGACAAAGAAAAGAAACGTTTTGCTCTTTGAGGACAAAGAAAGAAAAGGTCCTGCTCTTTGAAGACAAAGAAAAAAAAAGGTTCTGCTCTTTGAGAACAAGAAAAGAAAATGTCCTACTCTTTGAGGATAAAGAAAGAATAGGTCATACTCTTTAAGGACAAAGAAAGAAAAGGCCCTGCTTTTTGAGGACAAGAAAAAAAATGTCCTGGTATTGAGATTAGATACTTTTCTTGGATGATTTTCAATAAGCTTGTGATGTCAAAGGTACTTACCTGAGATTTTTCAAGGTTTTTGGAAACAGAAAGTTGCACCTTGCACTCTTTACTGATTTGCCTTTTGTATGGGGATCGATAACTAAAAGATGTTAAATCTTGTAGAATGCATGAAAATGTGTATGCATTTTGAAATGATGCAAAAGTGGTGTTTCCAAAGGCATAATCAGTCAATTTTGGATTTTTCTTATATCTGATAAGGTGGCTTTTAGTCCTGATGACCAATGATGATAATAAGAGGATTGTGAAATCGGATAATTCATGTAGGAAGGCTCCAACTATAAAGAGTCTGTTAGCAAGCATGAATAGTGCTTTTTTGCCAATTCTAACTCTAAAGAGCCTCTTTGACTATTCAAATATGTTGAACCCTGGTTGTTTAGGTGCCAATCGAAGCAAGATTTTAGACTATCTTTTTCATGATAGGTTTTTCTAGGGGTTGAATTTGAACATTTCTCAAGATACAAGATTAAAGAAGGTGAGACCAACCATGGCCCTAAAGTTGGCCCTAAAGTTCATTTTTGGTCTTTAGACCTAACAAAAATTCTCGTAAAGTTTAATCTTTCCAAGCAATGTTATGAAATCCTGTTATCAATTTTGTTCATTTATGCATTATCAATTAAATGATAAACATGATGCAACATGGAATGCAGGTTTACAAAAAGGTTTTGTGAGAAATCAAACAATTGTATTCTAATTCGATTGAAAATTTTTGAAATACAAAAGAGTAAAAAAAAAGTCTTTCCGGATGAATGACTTCGATGCCGATGACATAAATTTTCCACTAAGTGCTTTTGAAGACTTTCTTTTGAGCAAATAATCCTTGTGGTGTTGGCCAAATCATAAGAAGATTCCTTAGATTGCCCCATGGTGGATGGAGGCCTCAAAGTTGGTTATTTATCATTTTCCAACTGCAGGTGTGGATGAGGTTTGGTCAGCATAAAATAGATAGGTATGTTATGATTGTGTCTTGGTCAGAGCTATGAATATGGAGAAGATTGGTTTTAGGCTGATGATGGTTTGGGCTTGACTTGGTTTGAACAGGTTTGGTTACTTAAGCGCCCTCTTGGGTTTTCGACTTAAGTTAGTTTTTTCTTTTTTTTATTTTTTTGCTATTTTTTTGTTGTTTTTCTGAAAAATGGTGGGCGAAAGGCTAATAGAATGCCCTTTCGAGTTTTCATCCTAAAGTCCTTTTAGGCATAGTATTTTTTTACAGAATTGGAGTTCACAAGATTGGGCAGGTCGTTGCCATCCATTTCGATTAAGATTAAAGCTCCTCCAAAGAATACACGCTTCACCACGTATGGTCCTTCCCAATTTGGGGTCCATTTTTTGTGAACATCTTTATGGATTGGGAAAATTTGCTTAAGCAACAAGTCACCTTCTCGAAATTGTTAAGAACTGACCTTTTGGTTATAAGCTCTCATCATGCGTTTTTGATACATCTGCCCATGATAGATGGGTTTGATTCTCTTTACTTCAATAAGATTAAGTTGCTCAAATTAATCTTTAACCCATTCGGCTTCTTCAAGTTATGATTCTGTTAAAACTCTGAGAGAAGGGATTTTAACCTCGATTGGTAGAACAACTTTTATGCCATAGACTAAGGAAAATGGTATAGCACCTGTAGAAGTTCGTCTGGCTTTGCAATAAGCATGTAAAGCAAAGGGCAACTTTCATGCCAATCCTTGTACGTCTTAGCCATCTTTTTAATTATCTTCTTGATATTCTTATTGTTTACTTCCACTGCCCCATTCATTTTTGGATGACATAGGATGAAATTTTAGTGCTGAATTTTAAACTGAGGATAGATTGCTTGCATCATCTTGTTTTTTAGGTTATGTGCATTGTCTGTAATGATTTGCTTGGGGAGGCCATACCGACAAATGATGTCTCGCTTCATAATTTTGCATATGATAGCTCTAGTGACGTTAGCATAAGAAGCTGCTTCCACTTATTTAGTGAAATAGTCGATGGCAACTAGGATGAAATGATGTCCATTGAAGGCTTTAGGGGTAATTGGTCTAATCATGTCCATGCCCCATATAGTAAATGGCTATGGGGCTGTCATAACATGCAATGGTATCGGAGGGACATGAATCTTGTTCACATGTTTGGCATTTGTGGCATTTATGGGCATAGTTGATGCAATTTCTTTCTAGAGTCAGCCAGTAGTAGCCCGATTGAATGACTTATTTCTCCATTTGGTGCTTATTAGCATACGTACCACATATCCCCTCATGGACCTCCTCAAGGATTCTTTTAGCTTCTGAGGCATCCATGCACCAAAGTAATATATGTCCCAACTCTTCTTGTATAGAACTCTGCTATCCAAAATGAAGTTTACAACCATTCTTCTTATGGTTCTTTTATCATTTTCAGTGGCATGGTTAGGGTATTGCTGATTTTTGATATACTAGAGGATGTCATGATACTAGGGCAAACCATCTTTTTTTCCTTGATATTCTGGCAATATGGCAGTGTTAAATGAATGCTCATCTGAACAGGGGCAATGTTCGACTTTCGATTAACCTTGAACTTGGATAATAAGGTGGCTAAGGCATCAGCAATTTGGTTTTCTTTTTGAGGCAAATATTGGAAGCTAACATCATCAAATTCTTTTTTTAGTTCTGAGATTACAATTTTATAATGAGTTAGTTTGGCATCATGTGCCTGCCATTCCCTTTTCAATTAATAAATGATAATGGTTGAGTCTTTAAACATTCATATGGTTCAGATGCCCTTTTTGATGGTGGCTTAGAGTCCCATGATACAAGCTTCATATTCAGCTATATTGTTGTGCAGTCAAAGCTCAATCTTGCAGTGAAAAGATAACGGCTTCCCTCAGGTAGATTAAAATTACCCTAATTCCATGCCCCAATGTGTTTTAAGCACCATTAAAAAACATTTTCCAAGGTGAATCACTATCAGTTGCATCTCCCACCTTGGATATGCACATCAAGTCTTCATCGAGGAATTGGAAGTCTAAAGGTTGATAATCATCCATTGCTCGATAAGCTAAGAAATCTGCGCTTGTGCTACCTTTAATAGCCCTTTGATTCACATATACAATATCGTATTCAGAAAGCAGGACTTGCCACCTAGCCAATCTCCCTAACAAGGCAGGGGCTTCACATAAGTATTTGATGGGATCCAGTTTGGTGATCAAACACGTGGCGTGGTATAACATATATTGTCTTAGCCTCTTAGCTGTCCAGACTAGAGCACAACATAGCTTTTTTTACTATTGAGTAGTTATTTTCACATTCTGTGAGCTTCTTACTTAAATAGTAGATAGCCTGTTCTTTCTTTCCCTAATCATAATGCTGGCCTAATATATAGCCCATCAAACTAGCAAAAACTGATAGATATAAAATTAGAGGTTTGCCTAGGATTGGGGGTACAAGCACTAGAGGGCTTGAAAGGTATTGCTTTACTTTATCAAAGGCTTCTTAACATTCTTCATTCCATTCTCTGTGATTTTGTTTTTGAAGTAGTCGAAAGATCAGGTTATTTTTATCGATCGATTAAGATATAAATCAAGCTATATAGTTCAATCTTCCCCAAAAACACTTCTCACCTCTTTTAGGGTTTAAGGTGATGAAAGGCTTTAAATGGACCTAACCCTGTCGGGGTCACTTCTATTCCTTTTTCACTCAAATAAAGCCCAAGAACTTGCCAGATGTGACACCAAATGTGCATTTGGCAGGGGTTAACTTGAGCTAATATTTGCGAAGGCGTTTGAAGAGCTTCTACAAGTCTGTTACATGTTTATTCTCTTTAAGTGACTTGGCCATCATGTCGTCCACATAAACTTTGATCTCTTTATGCATAAGGTCATGAAATAATGTCATCATTCCCCTTTGATAAGTTGCCCCAGCATTTTTGAGCTCGAAAGGCATCACTTTGTAGCAAAAAGTTCCCCAGATAGTCACGAAGGTGGTCTTTTCCATGTCTTCAATTGCCATTTTGATTTGGTTGTATCCCAAAAATCTATACATGAAAGAAAAAAGTGCATTTTTGGCGGTATTGTCTACTAGGGTATCGATATGGGGCAAATAAAAGTTATCTTTTAGACTAGCTCGGTTCAAGGCCCTATAATCCACACACATTCACACGTTACCATCCTTCTTAGGGACTAGAACTATATTAGCCACCCACTTAGGGTATTTAGTGACTTCGAGAAATCTTACTTCAAATTATTTCTTGACTTTTTCTTTGATCTTTAACAGCATCTCGGGTTTCATCCTCTTAAGCTTTTGCTGTATAGGTTTCCACCAAAGTTTAATAAGAAGTTTATGGACTACAATGTCAGTATTCAACCCAGGCATATCTTGGTAAGACCAGGCAAATGCATCTCAAAACTCTTAGAGAAGGCTTATCAGTGGGTTTCGGGTTGATGGTTTTATAGAGGTTCCAATTTTGACTTCCTTTTGACCTTCTTCTGTCCCAAGGTTTATGGTTTTAGTGGGTTTTTTATGAAGTAAAATATGTTTTTCTTCTTGTTCAATTAGTCTGAGCAGATCTGAGGGTATAGGGTCCTCCTCAGAATCTTCTTCATACTCAACCCCACCAGCACAGATTGCTTGCCAAAGTTAATTTCCTGAGTCTCAATACGGATATTCATGTCATCTTTATCCAAAAAGCTAAAAATATGAAAAAAACAATATAAGCAAAAAGATATGCGGAGAGAGGTGAAAATGGACACAATGAATGAAATGCATAATGCTCCATCATTTTCATTGATAATACTTAATAAAAAGTGCCCATACAAAGGATCCCACAATGTTCTTGGACGAAAGTATGTGGGTTTGGTTCATGGCATTACTTTGAAAAAGTTTTAAACAATACAGGGATTTCTATCTTAGTCCAGACACTTGGAATAAACTCTAGAGGGCATAAGTTGATCTTTCCACCCATTGCTGATGGCTTTTCAATTACATTGATAAAGAAATCCCTATAAGTTTTCCTTAACACAAGCATGACGTTTGTCAAGCTAGTGTTAACATATCTGTCTGAGTGAAAGTTCTAATGCAATGGGGAAAATGCCATAGGTTCATGTCCCATGTCTTGTCCCAATAAACGTGCTATTGTTTTCTCCCGATTCTTCTAGGCTTGCTTTTCTTTTCTATTGTGCATTAGGTTTAAATCCACCCCTCTCTTGTTAGTCTAATGGGTCATCTTTAGAGCTTTAGCAACTCCTTGAAGGCATCTTTCAAGCCCTTTTTTGACTCGAGCACCTTTGCCAACTGTTAGTTACAAGCCCATTTGCGTGGTTTCTGATAGATAAGGCTTAATCATGGGTGATCCTTCCTTAACATAGGTGGCATTGATGAACTCAAATGATTGAAAAGAGGGTTCTAGAATGCCTTCATCAGGTTTAACATATGGGCTCTCGATCGAGGTAGCAGCAATGATATCTTCTTCTCCACCAATGCTGAAACTTTGTTTCTAATTACAAATTTTAATTTTTGGTGCAAGGACGATGGAACTACTCTTGTAGAATGGATCCATGGCCTTCCCAAAAGGTAATTATATGATGAAGCAATGTCCATCACATGAAAGTCAACCTTATAAGTACATAGGCCTATTTGGAGTTGGATAGTGATGTTCCCCACAACACTTCTACAAGTTCCATCAAATGCTTGCATCACTGTGTAACTATTTTGAATGTGAGATGCATCAATATAAAGCTTATTTAGGCATGACATAGGCATTACATTGAAAGTTGACCCGTTATCGATGAGCACCTTGGGTAATATGCTCCCTTTGCAGTATATGGTGATGTAAAGGGCTTTATGATTTCCTCTTCCTCCTGGTGGAATCTCATCATCACTAAAGGATATGTAATTGTCAGCCATGATATTGTTCACTAGATGATCTAGTTGGCCTATAAAAATATTGAAAGAGACATAAACCTCATTTAAAACTTTTAAGAGTGCATTTCTATGAGCTTCAGAGTTCAACAAAAGTGACAGCATGGATATTTTGGCAAATTGCTTATTTAGCTGATCCACGATACTGTATTCATTATGTTTGATGAACTTAAGAAGCTCATGACTTTTTTCTCACTTATTGGGTTCCTTGGTGACTTTTGAATCTAACCCTTTAGTTACAGACTTAAGTGTTTGAAGATTCTAGCTAGTATCTTCTTGCTAAGCTTCATCTCTTAAGGCTGGTGGTGCATAACACTTACCACTTTGAGTCAAGTGTCTGAAAGAATGATATTTGAGGTTAGTTAACTAGATTCCCCGATAATTAAGGTTTTACTCTTATATTTCCAGGAACAGCCTTATTGTCTTCATAGGGGAATAGAGACGGTAATTGAATGACCATCCTTTATGCAGATGAGGCAGGAATAGCCTGAGGACGCAGTTGATTATCATACAAGATCAGTGGTCTCCTGATGCCATAAGAGATATTGTCCCCATCCCCTTCTGTGGCATTGACAGATAGAAGTGCCTCTATGGTTTGAATAGTCAAAGTCTACTTCTTATCATAAAATTCAATGCTACCTTCCTTCATCATTGTTTGGACCATGGCACGAAACTCTTTACACATATGAAGGGTATGACCATGTTTGTATTGAAATCGCAAAAGTTGTCAACTTTTTCCTTTTTCTTCTTGACCCCATTAACTAATTTGGCCTTTACCGGAATCTCCTAAATTGTGCTCATTGGCGTTTTCAATTCTTCCATATTTTTCACATTTTGTAATTTTGCTCAATAATGAACCTTTCTAAGTCTGTGTCTGTATGGGTTTGAGATGAATTGGCTCCTTTGTTGAACCTCGACTGTCATGTTGTTTTAACTTTTCCTTTCTTTTTGCCCCTACCTGATTCTCTTTTCAAAGCCTCATCTATAAGCCCATAAAGTATGACTATATTAGTAAAGCTTTTAAGGGTTTTTTTCACCACTTCTTTATAGTACGGTGACTATAGTGTGCCAATGAACCTGATATCATTTCCTTCTTTGTCAATAGTGGTTAAATTTGGGCAACCTTTTCCAACCACCTAGAGGCGTAATGCCTAAAGCTTTCATTTGGCTGGCTCTCCATACTCATAAGAGAAAGGCAAATCAAGATGCCATCATCATTTACTTCCTCTTCTTCGATGATGTTAACAAATAGATAAGTTGGTTTATGACATTCCCCATAGAATTCTATCTTAGATCGGTCCATCATTCCTTAGACCATTTTCAAGAATAATGAACATTGCTATAAATCATGCTCTTGAGCACAGTAACAGCAAGAGAACTCCGTGAATTCCTTTCTTGGGCTCACTATCCTAACCCCTTTGAATGCTTGCCACACTCTACTCATTGACGTCTTGACCCCTCTGACATCTCTTTTGGTCCAACATCTTTTCCTATTAATCATGACATTTACCCTCGATTCACCATGATAAGGAAGCAGGCTGGCCCTAACATTTAGTCCGGGCCCTTGCTCTATTTTGATTATGCTTTTTTTTAGTAGACCTTGCACATTTCTCTTGAATGAGGTGTAGTTCTTAATTGAGTGTCCTTGTGCTCCAGCATGGTATTCACAGTAAGCATTCTCATCATACCAGCTGAGATATGGTGGAGATTTTAGGTCTAAGAATACTGGGGTGACCAATTGGCTGACTAAT
>JBBYHL010016317.1:0-11465 GCA_038381835.1 Adansonia madagascariensis
TTTGTTATGGGCTTTACAATCATGTTCTTCTCATTAGGATACATGATATTAATGCTTTGGATTTGCAAGAAAAGCTTTTCTACCCACCATTTTCCTTATCATTAATGTTCTTCCGTGAAATGAGATAAACTTGGGTACTCATAATAATCTCCATTCTTTTTGTTATAGGCAGTACAATCATACTCTTCTAATTGAGATACACTATATTGATGCTTTGGATTTGCGGGAAAAGCTTTTCATTCCGCTATTTTCCTCATAAGTAATGTTCATCTGTGGAATAAGACAAACATGGATACTCATAATAATATCCATTCCTTTTGTTATGGGCACTACAATCATACTCTTCTCATCAAGATACATGATATTGATGCTTTGGATTTGCGAGAAAAGCTTTTCTTTCCACCATTTTCCTTATAATTAATGTTCATTCATGGAATGGGACAAACTTGGATACCCATAATAGTCTCCATTCTTTTCATTGTGGGTGCTACAATCATGTTCTTCTTATTGGGATACACGATATTGATGCTTTAGATTTGCAAGAAAAGCTTTTCCTTCCACCATTTTCCTTATAATTAATGTTCATCCGTGGAATGAGACAAACTTGGATACTCGTTATAATTTTTATTTATTTTGTTATGGGCGCTACTATCATGTTCCTCTCATTGGGATACACGATATTGATGCTTTGCATTTCCAAGAAATGCTTTTCTATCCACCATTTTCCTTATCACTAATGTTCATCTGTGAAATGAGACAAACTTGGATACTCGTAATAATCTCCGTTTTTTTTGTTATAGGCACTACAATCATGCTCTTCTAATTGAGATACACGATATCAATGCTTTGGATTAGCACAAAAAGCTTTTCATTCTGCCATTTTCCTTGTAATTATTGTTCATCCATGGAATGAGACAAACTTGGATACTCGTTACAATCTCTATTCTTTTTGTTATGGGCACTACAATCATGTTCCTCTCATTGGGATACATGATATTGACGCTTTGGATTTGCAAGAAAAGCTTTTATTCCACCATTTTCCTTATAATTAATGTTCATCCGTGAAAAGTGACAAACTTGGATGCTCATAACAATCTCCATTCTTTTTGTTATGTGCAATACAATCATGTTCTTCTCATTGCGATACACGATATCGATACTTTGGATTAGCAAGAAAAGCTTTTCTATCCATCATTTTTCTTATAATTAATATTCATCCGTGAAATGAGATAAACTTAGATACTCGTAATAATCTAAATTCTTTTTGTTATAGGCACTACAATCATGCTCTTCTAACTCAGATACACAATATTGATGCTTTGGATTTGCAAAAAAAGCTTTTCATTCTATCATTTTCCTTATAATTAATGTTCATCCGTGGAATGAGACAAACTTGGATATGCATTATAATCTCCATTCTTTTTATTATGGGCACTACAATCGTGTTCCTCTCATTGGGATACACGATATTGATGCTTTGGATTGCAAGAAAAGCTTTTCTATCCACCATTTTCCTTATAATTAATGTTCATTCATGGAATGAGACAAACTTGGATGCCCGTAATAATCTCCATTCTGTTTGTTATGGACACTACAATCATGTTCTTCTCATTGGGATACACGATATTAATGCTTTGGATTAGCAAGAAAAGCTTTTTTTTCACCATTTTCCTTATAATTAATGTTCATTCATGGAATGAGATAAAATTGGATACTCGTAATAATCTCCACTCATTTTGTTATGGGCACTACAATCACATTCTTCTTATCAGGATACATGAAATTGATGCTTTGGATTTGCAAGAAAAGCTTTTCTATCCACCATTTTCCTTATCATTAATGTTTATCCGTGAAATGAGATAAACTTGGATACTCGTAATAATCTTCGTTCTTTTTGTTATAGGCACTACAATCATGCTCTTCTAATTGAGATGCGCGATATTGATGCTTTGGATTTGCAAGAAAAGCTTTTCATTCCGCCATTTTCCTCATAATTAACGTTCATCTATGGAATAAGACAAACGTGGATACTCATAATAATATCCATTCCTTTTGTTATGGGCACTACAATCATGTTCTTCCCATCAAGATACACGATATTGATGCTTTGGATTTGCAAGAAAAGCTTTTCTATCCACTATTTTCCTTATCATTAATGTTTATCCATGAAATGAGACAAACTTGGAGACTCGTAATAATCTCCATTCTTTTTGTTATAGGCACTATAATCATGCTCTTCTAATTGAGATACATGATATTGATGCTTTGGATTACCAAGAAAAGCTTTTATTCCACCATTTTCCTTATAATTAATGTTTATTCATGGAATGGGTCAAACTTGGATACCCGTAATAATCTCTGTTGTTCTTGTTATGGGCACTATAATCATGTTCTTCTCATTGGGATACACGATATTGATGCTTTTGATTTGCAAGAAATGCTTTTCTATCCATCATTTTCCTTATCATTAATGTTCATCCGTGAAATGAGACAAACTTGGATACTCATAATAATCTCCATTCTTTTTGTTATAGGCACTACAATCATGCTCTTCTAATTGAGATACACGATATTGATGCTTTGGATTTGCAAGAAAAGCTTTTCTTTCCACCATTTTCCTTATAATTAATGTTCATTCATGGAATGGGATAAACTTGGATACCTATAATAATCTCCATTCTTTTTGTCGTGGGTGCTACAATCATGTTCTTCTCATTGGGATACCCGATATCGATGCTTTGGATTTCCAAGAAAAGCTTTTCTTTCCACCATTTTCCTTATAATTAATGTTCATCTGTGGAATGAGATAAACTTGGATACTCGTTATAATCTTTATTCTTTTTGTTATGGGCACTACTATCATGTTCCTCTCATTGGGATGCACGATATTGATGCTTTGCATTTCCAAGAAATGCTTTTCTATCCACCATTTTCCTTATCATTAATGTTCATCCGTGAAATGATACAAACTTGGATACTCGTAATAATCTTCATTTCTTTTGTTATAGGCACTAAAATCATGCTCTTCTAATTGAGATACACGACATTGATGCTTTGGATTAGCAAGAAAAGCTTTTCATTCTGCCATTTTCCTTGTAATTAATGTTCATCCGTGGAATGAGACAAACTTGGATACTGGTTACAATCTCCATTCTTTTTATTATGGGCACTACAATCATGTTCCTCTCATTGGGATACACGATAGTGATGCTTTGGATTTGCAAGAAAAGCTTTTATTCCACCATTTTCCTTATAATTAATGTTTATTCATGGAATGGGTCAAACTTGGATACCCATAATAATCTCTGTTGTTTTTGTTATGGGCACTATAATCATGTTCTTCTCATTGGGATACACAATATTGATGCTTTTGATTTACAAAAAAAGCTTTTCTTTCCACCATTTTCCTTATAATTAATGTTCATTCATGGAATGGGACAAACTTGGATGCCCATAATAATCTCTATTCTTTTTGTTGTGGGTGCTACAATCATGTTCCTCTCATTGGGATACGTGATATTGATGCTTTGGATTTGCAAGAAAAGCTTTTTTCTCCACCACTTTCCTTATAATTAATGTTTATCCGCGGAATGAGACAAACTTGGATACTCGTTATAGTCTCCATTCTTTTTGTTATGGAAACTACTATCATGTTCCTCTCATTGGGATACACGATATTGATGCTTTGCATTTCCAAGAAATGCTTTTCTATCCACCATTTTCCTTATAATTAATGTTCATCTGTGAAAAGAGACAAACTTGGATACTCATAAAAATCTCCATTCTTTTTGTTATAGGGATTACAATCATGCTCTTCTAATTGAGATACACAATATTGATGCTTTGGATTAGCAAGGAAAGCTTTTCATTCCGCCATTTTCCTTGTAATTAATGTTCATCCGTGGAATGAGACAAACTTGGATACTCGTCACAATCTCCATTCTTTTTGTTATGGGCACTACAATCATGTTCCTCTCATTAGGCTACACGATATTGATGCTTTGGATTTGCAAGAAAAGCTTTTATTCCACCATTTTCCTTATAATTAATGTTCATTCGTAAAAAGAGGCAAACTTGGATGCTCATAATAATCACCATTCTTTTTGTTATGGGCACTACAATCTTGTTCTTCTTATTGGGATACACGATATTGATGCTTTGGATTAGCAAGAAAAGCCTTTCTTTCCATCATTTTCCTTATAATTAATGTTCATTCATGGAATGAGACAAACTTGGATACTCATAATAATCTCCATTCTTTTTGTTATTATCACTACAATCATGTTCTTCTCATCAGGATACATGATATTGATGATTAAGATTTGCAAGAAAAGCTTTTATATCCACCATTTTCCTTATCATTAATGTTTAATCGTGAAATGAGACAAACTTGGATACTCATAATGATCTCCATTCTTTTTGTTATAGGCACTACAATCATGCTCTTCTAATTGAGATACATGATATTGATGCTTTGGATTAGCAAGAAAAGCTTTTCTTTCTATTATTTTCCTTATAATTAATGTTCATTCATGGAATGGGACAAACTTTGATACCCATAATAATCTCCATTCTTTTTGTTGTGGGTGCTACAATCATGTTCTTCTCATTGGGATACAGGATATTGATGCTTTGGATTTGTAAGAAAAGCTTTTCTTTCCACCATTTTCCTTATAATTAATGTTCATCCCTGGAACGAGACAAACTTGGATACTCGTTATAATCTCCATTCTTTTTATTGTGGGCACTACTATCATGTTCCTCTCATTGGGATATACGATATTGATGCTGTGCATTTCCAAGAAATGCTTTTTATCCACCATTTTCCTTATCATTAATGTTCATTCGTGAAATGAGACAAACTTGGATACTCGTAATAATCTCCATTCTTTTTGTTATAGGCATTACAATCATGCTCTTCTAATTGAGATACACGATATTGATACTTTGGATTAGCAAGAAAAGCTTTTCATTCTGCCATTTTCCTTGTAATTAATGTTCATCCGTGGAATGAGATAAACTTGGATACTCGTTACAATCTCCATTCTTTTTGTTATGGGCACTACAATCATGTTCCTCTCATTGGGATACACAATATTGATGCTTTGGATTTGCAAGAAAAGCTTTTATTCTACCATTTTCCTTATAATTAACGTTCATCCATGAAAAGCGACAAACTTGGATGCTCATAACAATCTCCATTCTTTTTGTTATGGGCACTATAATCATGTTCTTCTTATTGCGATACACGATATTGATACTTTGGATTAGCATTAAAAGCTTTTCTTTCTGCCATGTTACTTATAATTAATGTTCATTCATGGAATGAGACAAACTTGGATACTCCTAATAATCTCCATTCTTTTTGTTATGGGCACTACAATCAAGTTCCTCTCATCAGGATACACGATATTGATGCTTTGGATTTGCAAGAAAAGTTTTTCTTTCCACCATTTCCTTATGCTTAATGTTCATTCATGAAATGGGACAAACTTGGATACCCATAATAATCTCCATTGTTTTCGTTATGGGCACTATAATCATGTTCTTCTTATTGGGATACACGATATTGATTTTTTGGATTTGCAAGAAAAGCTTCTCTTTCTATCATTTTCCTTATAATTAATGTTCATTCATGGAATGACATAAACTTGGATACTCATAATAATCTCTATTCTTTTTGTTGTGGGTGCTACAATAATGTTCTTCTCATTGGGATACACGATATTGATGCTTTGGATTTGCAAGAAAAGCTTCTCTTTCAACATTTTCCTTATAATTAATGTTCATCCATGGAATGAGACAAACTTGGATACTCATTATAATCTTCATTCTTTTTGTTATGGTCACTACTATCATGTTCCTCTCATTGGGATACACAATATTGATACTTTGGATTTGTAAGAAAAGCTTTTCTATCTACCATTTTCCTTATAATTAATGTTCATCCATAAAAAGAGTCAAACTTGGATACTCAAAATAATCTCCATTCTTTTTGTTATGGGCACTACAATCATGTTCTTCTTATTGCGATACATGATATTGATGCTTTGGATTAGCAAGAAAAGCTTTTGTTTCCACCATTTTCTTTATAATTAATGTTCATTCATGGAATGACACAAACTTGGATACTCATAATAATCTCCATTTTTTTTGTTGTGGGTGCTACAATCATGTTCTTCTCATTGGGATACACGATATTGATGCTTTGGATTTGCAAGAAAAGCTTTTCTTTCAACATTTTCCTTATAACTAATGTTCATCCATGGAATGAGACAAACTTGGATACTCATTATAATCTTAATTCTTTTTGTTATGGTCACTACTATCATGTTCCTCTCATTGGGATACACAATATTGATGCTTTGGATTTGTAAGAAAAGCTTTTCTATCCACTATTTTCCTTATAATTAATGTTCATCTGTAAAAAGAGTCAAACTTGGATACTCAAAATAATCTCCATTCTTTTTGTTATGGGCGCTACAATCATGTTCTTCTTATTGCGATACACGATATTGATGCTTTGGATTAGCAAGAAAAGCTTTTGTTTCCACTATTTTCCCTATAATTAATGTTCATTCATGGAATGAGACAAACTTGGATACTCATAATAATCTCTATTCTTTTTGTTATGGACACTACAATCATGTTCTTCTCATCGAGATACACGATATTGATGCCTTGGATTTGCAAGAAAAGCTTTTCTATCCACCATTTTCCTTACCATTAATGTTCATTCGTGAAATGAGACAAACTTGGATACCCGTAATAATCTCTGTTGTTTTTGTTATGGGCACTGTAATCATGTTCTTCTCATTGGGATGCACGATATTGATGTTTTGGATTTGCAAGAAAAGGTTTTCTTTCTATTATTTTCCTTATAATTAATGTTCATTCATGGAATGACACAAACTTGGATACTCATAATAATCTCCATTCTTTTTGTTGTAGGTGCTACAATCATGTTCATCTCATTAAGATACATGATATTGATGCTTTGGATTTGCAAGAAAAGCTTCTCATTCTGCCATTTTCCTTATAACCAATGTTCATTCGTGGAATGGGACAAACTTGGATGCTCATCATAAACTCCATTCTTTTTGTTATGGGCACTACAATCATGTTCCTCTCATTGGGATACATGAGATTGATGCTTTGGATTTGCAGGAAAAGCTTTTCTATCCACCATTTTCCTTATAATTAATGTTCCGTGAAATGAGATAAACTTAGATACTCATAATAATCTGTATTCTTTTTGTTATAGGCACTACAATCATGTTCTTCTAACTCAGATACACAATATTGATGCTTTGGATTTGCAAGAAAAGCTTTTCATTCCGTCATTTCCTTATAATTAATGTTCAACCGTGGAATGAGACAAACTTGGATACACATTATAATCACCAATCTTTTTGTTATGGGCACTACAATTATGTTCCTCTCATTGGGATACATGATATTGATGCTTTGGATTTGCAAGAAAAGCTTTTCTATCCACCATTTTCCTTATAATTAATGTTCATTCATGGAATGAGACAAACTTGGATGCCCATAATAATCTCCATTCTTTTCGTTATGGGCACTACAATCGTGTTCTTCTCATTGGGATACACGATATTGATGCTTTGGATTAGCAAGAAAAGCTTTTCTTTCCACCATTTTTCTTATAATTAATGTTCATTCATGGAATGAGACAAAATGGGATACTAACAATAATCTCTATTCATTTTGTTATGGGCACTGCAATCATGTTCTTCTCATCAGGATACACGATATTGATGCCTTGGATTTGCAAGAAAAGCTTTTCTATCCGCCATTTTCCTTATAATTAATGTTTATTCATGGAATAGGTCGAACTTGGATACTCGTAATAATCTCTGTTGTTTTTATTATGGGCACTACAATCATGTTCTTCTCATTGGGATACACGATATCGATGCTTTTGATTTGCAAGAAAATCTTTTCTGTCCATCATTTTTCCTATCATTAATGTTCATCCGTGAAATGAGACAAACTTGGATACTTATAATAATCTCCATTCTTTTTGTTATAGGTACTACAATCATGCTCTTCTAATTGAGATACACAATATTGATGCTTTGGATTTACGAGAAAAGCTTTTTATTCTGCCATTTTCCTCATATTTAATGTTCATCCGTGGAATAAGACAAACGTGGATACTCATAATAATATCCATTCCTTTTGTTATGGGCACTACAATCATGTTCTTCTCATCAAGATACATGATATTGATGCTTTGGATTTGCAAGAAAAGCTTTTTTTTCCACCATTTTCCTTATAATTAATGTTCGTTCATGGAATGGGTCAAACTTGGATACCTGCAATAATCTCTGTTGTTTTTGTTATAGGCACTATAATCATGTTCTTCTCATTGGGATACACGATATTGATGCTTTTGATTTGCAAGAAAAGCTTTTCTTTCAACCATTTTCCTTATAACTAATGTTCTCTGTTGTTTTTGTTATAGGCACTATAATCATGTTCTTCTCATTAGGATACACGATATTGATGCTTTTGATTTGCAAGAAAAGCTTTTCTTTCAACCATTTTCCTTATAACTAATGTTCATCTGTGGAATGAGACAAACTTGGATACTCGTTATAGTCTCCATTCTTTTTGTTATCGGCACTACAATCATGTTCCTCTCATTGGGATACACGATATTGATGCTTTGGATTTGTAGGAAAAGCTTTTATTCCACCATTTTCCTTATAATTAATGTTCATCCGTAAAAAGAGTCAAACTTGGATGCTCATAATAATCTCCATTCTTTTTGTTATGGGCACTACAATCATGTTTTTCTTATTAGGATACACGATATTTATGCTTTGGATTAGCAAGAAAAGCTTTTCTTTCCACCATTTTCCTTATAATTGATGTTCATTCATGGAATGAGACAAACTTGGATACTCGTAATAATCTCCATTCTTTTTGTTACGGGCGCTACAATCATGTTCTTCTCATTAGGATACACAATATTGATGCTTTAGATTTCGAAGAAAAGCTTTTCTTCCACCATTTTCCTTATCATTAATGTTCATTCATGAAATGATACAAACTTGGATACTCGTAATAATCTCCATTGTTTTTGTTATAGGCATTACAATGATGTTCCTCTCATTGGGGTACACGATATTGATGCTTTGGATTTGCAAGAAAAGCTTTTATTCCACCATTTTCCTTGTAATTAATGTTCATCCATAAAAAGAGTCAAACTTGGATGCTCATAATAATCTCCATTTTTTTGTTATGGGCACTACAATCGTGTTCTTCTTATTGGGATACACGATATTGATGCTTTGGATTAGAAAGAAAAGCTTTTATTTCCACCATTTTCCTTATAATTAATGTTCATTCATGGAATGGGCCAAACTTGGATACTCATAATAATCTCCATTCTTTTTGTTATGGGCACTACAATCATGTTCTTCTCATCAGGATACACGATATTGATGCTTTGGATTTCGAAGAAAAGCTTTTCTATCCACCATTTTTCTTATCATTAATGTTCATTTGTGAAATGATACAAACTTGGATACTTGTAATAATCTCCATTGTTTTTGTTATAGGAGCTACAATCATGCTCTTCTAATTGAGATACACGATATTGATGCTTTGGATTTGCAAGAAAAGCTTTTCATTATGCCATTTTCCTTATAATTAATGTTCATCCGTGGAATAAGACAAACGTGGATACTCTTAATAATATCCATTCTTTTTGTTATGGACACTACAATCATGTTCTTCTTATCAGGATACACGATATTGATGCTTTGGATTTGCAAGAAAAGCTTTTCTTTCCATCATTTTTCTTATAATTAATGTTCATTCATGGAATGGGATAAACTTGGATACCCGTAATAATCTCTGTTGTTTTTGTTATGGGCACTATAATCATGTTCTTCTCATTAGGATACATGATATTGATGCTTTGGATTTCTAAGAAAGTTTTGCCTTCTATCATTTTCCTTGTAATTAATGTTCATTCATGGAATGACACAAACTTGGATACTCATAATAATCTCCATTCTTTTTATTGTGGGTGCTACAATCATGTTCATCTCATCAGGATACACGATATTGATGCTTTGGATTTGCAAGAAATGCTTTTCTTTCCACCATTTTCCTTATAATTAATGTTCATTCATGGAATGGGTCAAACTTGGATACCCGTAATAATCTCTGTTGTTTTTGTTTTGGGCAGTATAATCATGTTTTTCTCATTGGGATGCAAGATATTGATGCTTTGGATTTGCAAGAAAAGCTTTTCTTTCTATCATTTTCCTTATAATTAATGTTCATTCATGGAATGACTCAAACTTGGATGCTTATAATAATCTCCATTCTTTTTATAGTGGGTGCTACAATCATGTTCTTCTCATTAGGATACGTGATATAGATGCTTTGGATTTACAAGAAAAGCTTTTCTTTCAACCATTTTTCTTATAATTAATGTTTATCCGTGGAATGAGACAAACTTGGATACTCGTTATAATCTCCATTCTTTTTGTTATGGGCACTACAATCATGTTCCTCTCATTGGGATACACGTTATTGATGCTTTGGATTTGCAGGAAAAGCTTTTATTCCACCATTTTCCTTATAATTAATGTTCACCCGTAAAAAGAGTCAAACTTGGATGCTTATAATAATCTCCATTCTTTTTGCTATGGGCACTGCAATCATGTTCTTCTTATTGGGTACACGATATTGATGCTTTTGATTAGCAAGAAAAGTTTTTCTAATGGAGATCAACTTGCAAAAATGCCTATTTCCAACGATTCTTATGATTTTTTGCAAGGAATTGGAGGTCCAATGGCTAGGGCAAAGACTAAATGCATGGAGCAAGCTTTGCAAGAACTAATCATGGAAATGCAAGCAATGGAGGTTGTTCAAAATGAATCAGATGCATTGCCAAGATTGATCACTTTTTTACATTGTGTTGAGACTAAAAAGAAAAGATGAATAAAGCTTGGAGCCCAATTCACATGTCCAAGATGAATAGAGCCCAATTTACATGTATTAATGGGCCTATATATTAGGATTTTAGATTTTATGATTTTTTTTTAGTTTTCATGCTTTTAATTTATTTGGATAATTCCTAATTAGATTATGATAAGGAGTAAACTTTATCTTTATTGATTAGGATTGTGTTTAGGATTTTAAATTCTTTAGATAAGTCCTAATCAGATTAGGATTAGGAATAAACTTTTTCTTATTGATTAGGATTTCCTTGTTCAGTTAGGGCTCTATAGTTTTGTGGCCTATATGAGGAAGTCTTATTCATATAATTCAGTAGATTTGAATATAAAAAAAATGCTTGAGAGTTTCTTCAGTTTGTGAGAACTTCTTCTTTATTTTTTAAACAAGAACTCAATTTGATTTTATCAGGGTAACTTGTGGTGATCAAAATTGTTATAACTTTGGTTCTAATCAGCAGGTTT
>JBBYHL010016389.1:0-11461 GCA_038381835.1 Adansonia madagascariensis
ATAAATTAACATGAAAATATTAAGAAAAATAATATAACAATATATACATGAAAATAATATAATTTCTATTAACAAACACAAATTATCTTGATAAAAATCAATATATTGCTAATAAAAATTAAATAAAACAATAAAATCAAGAAACTTTGATCGTGGGTTTTATACTTGGCCTTTCAAATGGATTAAAATCCATAAGCTTAAGTATTCACAAAGCTCCGTAAAAGGAATAATTAAGCCTAAGATGAACAAAAATTGAAATTTTTACATGAGAAATTACCTTAGAAAGCTTAAAAACCTAATAAATTTTAATGTCTTCTAGTGTTTTTTGTTATGGAATGTTAAAGCGCCATTTGAGATGTCCTCCCCCTTATTTACAAAAGATAGATTCAGCCAAGAGGGGATGAAATCCCCTTTGGCTGAATGGGCTTGCCTTTTTTCCTTTTATTTATTATTTATTATATTGTTTTGATAATTTTAACTTTTCTAGATATTTTTAGCTTTTTGATAAGATTTTAATTAATGATTTTTGTCATTTTGCATATTTCATCATCCATGACATCATTATCTAGAACCTTTGCCTAAAAAAGTCTAATTTGGATAATATTTAACTTAATGAAAAAACTTTATCTTGATTAAATTAATTCTCGTACAACAGAATTATTATAATTTAAAATTAAAATAAATATGCATAAATTTATAAAAACGTAGGAATAAATAAAATTATAATTGCAAAATTTTATGAAAAAAGGTTGAAAAAAATTTGAAAAGAAATGATTGAATTGTAAGAAATTAAAAGTTTTAAATTAGTAAATTTAATTACGAATTTGATCTTGTAAAAGGCCCAATTAAATTTCATACAAAATTTTAGAACCAAAAGAATGAATAAAAATTTTGGAAAGAGAAAAAAAAATTTGGACCTTGTTAAAAAAATCAAAATGGGCTTCACGGAAATAAAAAATTTAGGCTTTTTGGGCTTGTGGAGAATGAAATGGGCTTATTAGACCTATTTGCAAAATTTGAAAATGTTAGGCCCATTAAAGGAATTTGGCCTAAAAATAATAATAAAAATAAAAATTTTCTGATAAAAATTCTAAGGTTAAACATTAAAAGAAACTTTTGAGAAATTTTAGAGGTGAGAAAAGAGCAATTAAAAATTTTTGAATTCATAGAACTTTAAGAAAAAGCCATGTGAAGAAAAATTACATTTGAAAGAAATTGAAAAAAACATAAAATGGATTAGAATTTTAAAAAACTAATTTTATGGTAATTTTATGGAAGTATTTAAAGAATTTTAAAATTTAAAACTTGTAAAACTTCTAAATTTTATAGATAAAAGAAATTCATATCTTAGAACCAAGAAAATTCCAAAATACATTTAAATATGTAAAACTGAACTAATTTTAGCAAATTATTTGAAATACTAAGTAATTAAAATGAAAACTTTAAATCTAAAGTAAATTTTATATGAAAAAGTTTCACGAGTTAGATACTCGCATTTTTGTAAAAAATTCAAAATTAATAAGTAAATTTAATAATTTGACACCTTATGATATAAAATGCCAAAACAATTTTTTTCTTGAACATTAGATTTTTCGGAGCGAGTGTTGGCATAAATACTACATGGGTGTCGGTAAAAATATACGACAGTCAACTCTAAAATTTTTACCCAAAAAATCTTAAAAATTTCTTGAAAATGGAAAATATGACCATAATGTCATGTGCAAAAATGAATTTTAGAACTTCAAAAGGATAAATTTAAAACCTAATTTCTTTACCTTGATATTCGTTTTTATTCTAGAATTATTCCATAAGACTTGAAATTGCATTTTTCTATCACATGCACATGTGGCCATTTATGTAGGACTAAAAAATCTTGAAAATGTTCTTTCCACCTGAAAAAAAGTCTACCCCACCAGGTGGTTGCTAAGTTCTTCATCTTGAATATTTCAGGTTTGTCGAGGAAAGGACCTTAGACAAAATAAAGTGTCCACAGCTACCCATCTTTGGTCGTTGCTGAAGATCAAGAAAAAGGTAAAGACTAAATAAACATGATTTTGTCTAGGCTGCAATAAGCTCTTATACAAAGTGTTTTTTATATCTATATACATATAGGCCAACTGTATCGATTTTCTACCAAATAAAATGAACCTAAAAAAACTTTGTTGATCCTTCTACTTAATCAAACAAAGTTAATATAAAGCCTTCGTCACCTATCTTTCATAGAATCAAATGAAGAGGCCATTTTACTTAACTAGTTCCTAACCAAGTAAAGTTGATTTAAAGCTTTTTTCACTTACCTTTCACTGATCGAATGAAAAGGTCATATTACTCAAAAACTTCACCTACCCTTGATGAGATTGAATAAAGTAGACTTAAATCTGACTTCATCAACCTTTCATACGATCGAGCAAAGAAGATAGCTTACTCAAACTCTATTTACCCTTTACGGGATTAAATGAAGAGGATATCTTACTCAAAAGTCTGCCTACCCTTCATAAGATCAAATGAAGTAAACTTAAATCCTACTGTATCTACCTTTCACAGGATCAAATAAAGAGGATAACTTACTCAAAACTCTATTTATCTTTTATGGGATCGAACAAAGAGGATATCTTACTCAAAATTCTACCTATCTTTCATAGGATTGAACAAAGTAAACTTAAATCCTACTTCATCTACCTTTCACAGGATTAAATGAAGAGAATAACTTACTCAAAACTTTGCTTACCCTTTATGAGATCAAACAAAGAGGATATCTACTGAAAACTCTGCTTACCATTCATGAGATTAAATGAAGTAGGCTAAAATCCTACTTCACCTACCTTTCACAAGATGAATAACAAGGATAACTTACTCAAAGGATCGAACTAAGAGGATATTTTACTTAAAACTCTGCCTACCCTTCATGGGATCAAACAAAGTAGATTTAAATCTTACTTCACCTACCTTTCATAGGATCGAATAAAGAAGATATCTTACCTAAAACTCTACATAAATCTACTTCACCTACCTTTCACAGGATCGAATAAAGAAGATATCTTAATTAAAACTCTACCTAACCTTTACAAGATTGAATAAAGAAGATATCTTACTTCAAACTCTACCTACCCTTCATGGAATTAAATGAAATAAACTTAAATCCTACTTTACCTACTTTCAATGGATCGAATGAAGAGGATAACCTACTCAAAACTCCACCTACCCGTTATAGGATTGAAGTAGACTTTAATCCTACTTCACCTACCTTTCATAGGATTAAGTAAAGAAGATATCTTACTTAAATCCTACTTCACCTACCTTTCATAGTATTAAGTAAAGAAGATATCTTACTTAAATCCTACTTCACCTATCATAGGATATCATAGGATCGGATGAAAAGAACACTTAATTCAAACATCATGAAGGTTAGTCTTCTTATATGTTAGCAAGGCCTCATCAATCTAAGCTTCACTGTTGCCCATTTCTTCTTTTTCTCAGTGGCTTATTGTTGAAGGTTTAAATCATTAAAAGGCAATCTCATGCTTGGCCCATGAAATCTTTATTTTAATTTAAACTTTAAGAATTTAAGAATTGCTCGATTTTCACTAAATATCGAATTAATATTCATCAAATCAAAGATACAACTTTATGTAGTTGGATAAAAGTCAACATTTTGTTACTCAAGGCATATTCAAATAATCTTATTAAAATCATGAGAAGTATAACACTTCATCTAAATTCCAGAATTTATGGAATGAGATCATCTTCTCTTTCTAAACTAGGAGATGATTTACTTGATCAAAAGCTACGAAAATTTAAGAATGATTTTAACCATGAATTTTCCAATACCAGGGATAATAGATATGCCATCTTTATCTTTTGATGTTGAGTATTTCTTATATTGATGATCAGTATTCAAAACATCTTTGAATGAAATGAGGAAATGAATTTAGAGGCATAAATAGGGTGAAACTACTAAAATTTGATTTGAAGAAATTGATACAAGAAAGTCAAAGTTCATCAAGACCAAGTTCAAGCGAATGTTTCTTTCATAGGAGTTCCTTGAAAAGCAAACAATTAAGTTATAACATCATTTTAATCTTTAATACAATAGCCCGACAAGTGTTAAACTAATATTAGTAAACACCAAGTCTCAAAGGGTTAATTAGAAAGGTCTTTGGTAAGCACCTATTTTTAAGAAAGGCATGAAAGTTCTGAAAGGTTTTCTTAAATCAAATCAATGTTTGGGCATTTGACTCAACCTCTTGTTAGTGTGAAATTTCTAAAGGTTTAGGATTATTCGTAGATTAGCATGGAAGGTTTCTTTTTCTTTAATGGCTACCTTTGTTGGCTTAGGAATAATTCCAAAACCTTTAAGTTTGTTCGAGATTGCCTTTTTTAGGTTTTCACTTTAGAACTTCATTTTTTTAATCGATTACCTTGTCATATTCTTGAGGACTTAAAAATTATCCAAAAGGATGAATTTGGAAAGATCTTCCTAGGAATCACTTGATAACTCAAATAGCTATATTTGATGAAAATGGACTTTGTAAGTATTTAATGTAAGCCATAGTTCAGGGTTCAGGATAAAAGGATATATTGGCCAAAATCAAGTGTTTTAAAGGAAATGGAATCAAGGATTATATCTCTTTAGAAGAATTTTCATCTACATGTCTTCTGAGAGAAAATGTATATACATTTTTTTCATATCTTTTTTATTTTTATTTTTTTTTACTTCTATTTATTTATTTATTTCTTTCTTTCTTTTGTTTTCTTTATTCTTCATTTTGAAGGAACTTGAAATTTGAACTTTGCTTTAAATATTTGAAATTGAAATTTAAACAATCTTCATTTTTCACTTTGAAAACTTGAAATTTAAACTTTCTTTAGTTTTTAAAATTTGCCTTATTCTGACCTTTGCTTTTTGTAACTTTAGAACAAAATTTGCTTCTTTTGATCCTGAAGCTTTGCTTCACTTGCCCCCAGTGTAGAGGGTGATCTTTGACTAGGGTTCAAAGAAAGAATAAATCATTAAGATTAAAAGGGATTGCAAAGGGAATAATTTTTGATATTTGCAAAAAGATAGAGCCATTTACCATTTCAAACAAAGCCATTTGAACTGGTAAGCATTTCGCTAGGAGAAAAGGTTGTTTTCTTTCTAAAATCTTTTTGAGTACCTTAATAACATGTTGCCTTAATTTTTAAAGGCTTAAGGTATGCATATTAGCATTATCAGCTTTGTAGCCACCGATGAATCTCGATTTTGGTTGAGCTTTTAAGAAAGAAATCGAACTAGAATGGAAAAATCTTAAATCTTATATATTACTTACTGAGTATTAGATTAAAAATGTTTTATCTTGAAAGAATAGGTGTTTTTGGCTCAATTTTACTCCCATCCTTCTTAAATCAAAGATTTGGAAGAGTGTCATGGAAGTTATAGCAAAAGGCTATCCAAATGAAGGAGATCTTAGAATTACTATCATTATCTTAACATATATCAAACAGTCAATATCTGAATCTTTTAAAAGTATAACTTGTTTGTTTAACTCTCAAGGAATCCAAAAAAGAATATTTGGGTGTGGAATGTCTATGGTTGTGAAAGGTCTATAGTTAAATGTCTAGGACAATCATGTAAATGGAAGTAAATGTCCTTTTTAAGAGGGCTCAACCTAATGGTGATCATCTATCAAATAAAAATCTTTCCAAAATATTCCCATTATCCTAGATACTGGAAAGCATTATTGATAAAATTCATGGCCCACGACAAGATACATAATATTCATAAATCAAAATTCATTTCAAAATTCATAGTCTCTCAAAAAAAAGATACAAAATTTTAAATCAAGATAAAAACTGCCCCTGATTGGCATACTACCAAAAAATCGATGATCCTTACACCAAACACCCTTGATAGGCATCCATCAGCTTCTTGAATTTTGCCCAGTTAGTATCTCTAAAGACCTATACTTTGCTTTTCCTTCCAAAGAATCTTTTATATGCTTTGGATCTCACCACTAAAACTTGTCTTTAAAACAAAACTTTTGAAATGCTTTGTATTTCACCATCGTAGACTTTGACTCTTGTAAATACTTTGGATCTTACCGCTGAAGACATGTTTTTAAATAAAAACTTTTAAATGCTTTGCATATCAACATCGAATACTTTTGAATGTTTCAATATCACTATCAAAGACTTTTGAATGCTTTGACTATCACCATCAAAGACTTATGAATGCTTTGAATATCACTATCAATGATTTTTGAATGCTTCAAATATCACCATCAAAGACTTGCAAATGCTTTGGATATCACCATTGAAGACTTTTGAATGCTTAAACTTTTGACTGCTTTAAATATCACCACTGAAGGCTTGTCAGTGCTTCAAATATCACCATCAAAGATATTTGACATTTTATTTGAATGATCAATGGTTAATGCCATTGTAATTACTTAAACAAGTATGATAATGTGATGATCACAAAATAATGATGTGACTTAAAGAAATCAAATGATGAAAATATACAAATTGTTAGTTTTGAGAATGATGAAAATGCTAGTGGAATAACGCAAATGCGAATATCAGTGAAAAGATATATGCATGAGAAATGATAAGATGCCAATATCACATACATGGTGCTGATGATTATAAAAAGATGCAAATATCAAGTAACAAATAAAGCATATTCTATGGATGATGCAAAAATTTGTTAATCTTCCTTTGCCCTAAAAAATATCACTCATTTTTGAATCATTTGTTACCATCTTACCTGGAAAAGTTTCAAACTTTCATTGTTAATTTTCATTTCCTTTTCTTCTTCACATGGGTTAGGTCTTATTCTAATTTGTTGCCCTTTAATTTGAGAAGCCCTTGTTTCTTTTAATGACACATTTTTAAGTTTCTCAAAACAATTTTTTAAATGTATTTTGTTTATACTACTGAGTTAAAAACACATGATATTCATGTCTCTCAAAGACTAATGATCTTTTGTTGGAAAATTTCCTGAATCATAATTTAGGTTTTCCTCAAGATAAGTTGAAAAGTTTAAAAAAACTTTGGTTGATTTGAAAATTTCATGGTGGGTAGGATACATGCCCTATTTTCCTAAGCACAAATGGATTAAGCCGTATGAGACATGAATTTCTTTAAAAATCAATCCAATTTGGTGTTCCTTTAATTCTCCTAACCATTGGCTCTTTAAAAGGCACCAAAATTAGTTATGATGGGTTGAGGATCAAAAGGTCAAGTTGGAAAGGGAATGAATTTAATTTTCAAAGTCGGTCTATGCAACAAAAGGTTAACAACCTAAAGTAATTTGGGATTTTTGGATATCTCCAAATTTTTTCAAAATGGATTTTCTCGTTGCAAAATTTGATTATTCCAATTAGTGATACCGATGGTTTTTTTTGTTCCACTCTTTACCTAGGGAATCACGATTTGGGAACTTTAAAATTACTTCTATGAAGTGTTGGGTCTATTAGATGATCATGGTTTAATTCACAGGGAAATGAATCCAAAGTTGCAAGCTCATTTTCAATATTGATCATTAGTATTCTTGAGATTTTCTATCATTATGTTTATGTCAAAAAAAAACATTTGCTTTTTGGAAATATTCTTATCTTATTGAAATATTTAACATGCACGCTTCTCAAAATGATGCCAATTCATAGGTAAGAGCTTTTCAAAATAAGGGTTGCTTGCATCTCCTCTTATTATTTCATCAGTCTTTCCTGTATTTCATAATGGTTTGACTCCATCCTTGCTAACCATGCTAAAAATTCATCTTCATTGGTCAATGACATTTGATTGTCCTGACACTTCTAATGTGAAAGAAAATTCTTTTGAAAAACTCTTATATTGAGAAAATCTTATTTCTGCCCTACAACAATGAAATTAATGTAATGTCGAAGAAAAGTTTGTAACAAAGTGATACAAATAAATATATACCAAGAAAGCCTATCATCAAAAGGATTGCTTTAAAAATAAGTTAAGGCATTATGGTTTCTTAAGGAAAATGATCAGTCTTATTATGGGCAACATAATGCTCGTTTATCATTACCCTATGTATAAAGGTAAAATGGTTGGCATGGAAAAAATAAGAATTAATAAAGAAAAATTTTGCCCCAAACGAACCCTTTAGGGCATTACGATGCCTATTACAGCAAACGAGCAAGCCTTGTCATTAGCGATGATGTACGAACATCATCACCTAACCTACATATCTAGACCATGTAGTTAAGGCTACACAATGGCTTGCAAAGAAAAAAGAAATAATCGCATTACAAGTGATGATGTTCGTTCATCACAACTTGATTTTTGAATTAAAATAATGATGACATATTCTAAGGTGAAACAATAATCTTATAATAAACGATAATGTTCAATTACCATCACATGATTTACATGCTTAGAACATAAAATAAAAATAAGAGGCTAAAAGATGTTCCCTTGTGTGTAACTAATTCGATAACCTCTAGAATCGGGTATGGCTCTAACTAGATGAGGCCTTCCAGTTCATTACATGAGGTTTGAGTTAGACATCTAAATAGGTTTGAGTTAGATCCTCGAGTATGGAAAGAACTAATGAGGTACCTTAATCCTTAGCCATCATGGGTTTATGTCGAAAAGGGTTTAATTCAAGTGGAAGTATCTTCCATGCCTATAATGAGGCTAACACCTCCGTAATCATAGGAACTTACACCCGATAGGTTTTTTACTAGCCCGCAAAGGCTAACACCTCAGAAAATAGAGTAACTTCACCCCCTCCTAAAATATTGGGTAACCTATGCCCCCTTTATATACTTGGAGGAGAGTTTAATGGTATGCATGTGCACAATGTGTGTAGGGGAACAACCAAACTGTTTATGACCTGACTCTTTAAAAAATAATAAAAACCTTATCCTAAATGCCCCATAAAAATAATGTTGCAAAGGAAACAAAGGGATTAGTGAATAATATATGAACAATATATACCAAAATTTCCATATAAATAAAAAATAAAAAAAATTGTTTTGCAAATACTGAGAATTATAATTAAATATCAGTTGAAACTGAATCAATCAAACTATAGTTAACACGTAATTAATTTTAAGCCTGACTTTCTAACCTACCTCTAGTGGAGCGCCAAATTATCGTAACATGGCCCGGATACGAATCCTGACCAGCTCTACTTCAAAGGCTTGGTGTACCCCTCATTCTTATATATAGCTATATATCATCATTTTTATTTTTTAAGGATTGTTATTATTTTTTTATGCTTGGGGACAAGTCATCAAGATGAATCATTCACTCGATTTAACCTTAAATAGTTATTACTAAATGACCATCTATTTTGGTTTGGCTAGGTGAGATTAGTCACCTACCAGAGTTTGTATTTCAAGGGTTACAAAACCTTAGAAAACAAATTCCAAGATTTGCACTCATACCAAAGATTGTATGAAAGGGTCTGAGAGTCAGTTGCAATCATGAGTAAGGGTTGATCCCTCTCATGATGCCTTGCGATCGATACCTTATTAATCACATGACAACTTAAATTGTGATCTTTGTTCGATTTCAATATTCAATAGTTAATTATAATTCTTATATATCAAAAAACATTTATGAAACAAATTTATTATTTTGTTTCAGAAAATCAGATTTTAATATTTTTAAAAATCAAAATATCTTTCGTACCCCACTAGGGGACCGAAGAAATACAAATGGTTCTATCATTCTCTTTCGTATCACACTAGAG
Source organism: Adansonia madagascariensis (assembly GCA_038381835.1). Classification (NCBI taxonomy): domain Eukaryota; kingdom Viridiplantae; phylum Streptophyta; class Magnoliopsida; order Malvales; family Malvaceae; genus Adansonia; species Adansonia madagascariensis. The sequence continues at coordinate 9,710 of JBBYHL010016389.1, forward strand.
AGCCAAAGGAATATGAATAGTTATAAAAGATTAAAATATCTTTTGTACCCCATTGGAGAGTTAGAGGAACATAAAAGGCTTTATTTTTCCAAAATTCATAAAAAATTTCTATTTTCTCATTTTTAAAAGGATATTTTGTTATTAATATAATCCATAAAATCCCTTTTACATGTTAGGAGAAATTTCACTTATTAATTTAATTTGGAGAGATTGCCTTGATTTTAAAATTTCCAATTGTATCAAAAATAATAATATTTGTCCTAAGATTTGGTTTCAACTGCACGTATGAAACTAAACTCAAAGGATGCAAACATGGTTGATAAGACCAGAATGTCCCCTAAAATAGCTTTGGCATGAAAGCAACCTAGTAACTCTAAAGGATTCGGTTTAAATGCAAAATAACTAAGATATCCCTGGGTATACCTTTGACATGAAAGTATCCTGATAACCCTAAAGAACTAAAAAATGATCATAAAAGATGAACCTATTTCTAATGCACACCATAGTCATGAAAGAATCCCGGTGATTACATAAACTTGGATTTAAGGTAACTTACCAAAATACCCTTGAGTGTACCTTCGATATATAAGTATTGCAATACCTTAAAAAACTAAGTATCATTATAAAAAATATGAATCTATCCCTATTATGCACTTTCAACATAAAAATATCTCAATGATCATAAAGGACTTAGTACTGAGGTATATTACTAAAATGGTCATAAGGGCTACCTTCGACATAGAAGTATTCGAAAAACCTTAAAGGACTTGATAACTTCATAAGAAAACGAACCTATTCCTATTATGCACCTTCAACATATAAGTATCTTGGTTATAAAAAAGAACTTGATTCTAAGGTAAATTACAAAAATACCTGTAGGATGTACCTTTAACATTAAAGTATCTTGGTAACCCTAAAGGATTTAAAAATGATTGATATGACAATTTTGCCCAAAATGGTAACTTAGATAACAAATATGACCTAAATCACAAATATTGCTAATTCACCTTAAAATTCCTTAAAATTGCATTTTAACCTCTAAACGGCAAAAAATGCTAGATATATTTCTAAATGACCAAAATATCCCAAATGGATAACTGTACGTGGAAATGGCTATTTTAACCCTGCAAATGCAAGGCTTTCCTAATAGACTCCAAAGTTTTCTAACTTTGCAAAATAGTCCCTACACCAAATAAATTAAAAAAATCAGCATGGAAAATATATAAAAAAAATCACATGGAACATTCTACCAAGTATTTTTGACCTTGGAACAAGATTTTGCAATTTTTTAAACAAGCCCTTAAATTTTATAAAATTACAACATGACAAAGGCCAAAAATGTATTTAAACATATTGAAATGCATGGAAAAAACCCTTAAAGGTCTATAAATGATTCGGCCAAGCTATATGGCCTTAGAAAAGATTTTTGCAAGTTTTGCAATTTAGTCCCTATATGATTTAAACTTAATATTAAGCATCAAACACATCACAAAAATCATGAAAATCATACTAAAAGTACAAAAAGCATTCTGCCAAGCATGGGTGGCCTTAAAAAATTTTTTAATTTTTACAATTTAGTCTTTAAGTTTTCTATAATTACTAAATAGCTTTAAGAAAAATCAACAACATCACCAAATCATTCATACAAGGTTCAACCAACTCGAGTATACCCATGCGAAGGCCTTAACAATTTTGGAAAAATTATTGTTAGGCCCTTACAAGTTTCAAAGATGACAAAATATTCAAAATACC
>JBBYHL010016430.1:0-41429 GCA_038381835.1 Adansonia madagascariensis
TTGCATGTTCAGGGATATAACGAAACATTTCTATCAACCAAGTCATTTTGATAGTTGAGCCTTGAATGAAGTTTTCGGGAGAGATCATACCGAACAATCTTCGAATAAAGCCTCCCAGTGTAACAGACTTCCCCCTGTTACCTCCTTCCCATTAATTCGTAGACCCAGTTGAAGTGCAACATCCTCAGTGTAATTGTGCATTCACCGCATGGAAAATGAAATGTATGCATCTCAGGCCTCCATCGTTCAACCAATGCACATATTAGTCCTACCTCATATTGACAATGATTAACTAGGGCTGCATGGTAAAATCCGGTTCTTCTTAAATAATCTTCAATTAATGGATTCGGTGGTTCAAAAGATGCTTTCCGTGATTATGTTTTCAACCGAGTATCCTGTTCAAAAAGTCATTAATTCATTATTTGTAAAATTGTAAGAAAGATAAATATATATATCACAAGCTCTTATGCGATTATTATCAACTTATCGAGTAAAGAATTATTATCAGTTATCTTATTTATTCCAAATATACTTTTGAACTTTTGGCTAAAAAAAACTTCTAAGGTTGAGCTTTTTATACATTAATAATTGGCAAATAAAAATATCAAATACTATTAGTATTTTATTTCTAAAAATTTCAAAGTAATTGGAAGGGAAAAAAATCCAAGCTACCATTATTTTGTTTTTTTTTTTTTTAAAAAATTTTACCAACACCATTATTTATTGTCTATTGAATTTTTTCCCATTTGACTATGGACCCCACTTAATAGGCTCCAATTTTGACAAGTCGATCCCGCTTACAAAAAGATCCATTTTCTATGATAACTTATTTAATTTGAAAAATTAGCCTATTTCGGTAAATAATCTAAAAATGACATATTTTTATAAATAAAAAAATTTATATTATTTACATAAAAAAGTCATTAATTTTACTATTAAATAATAATTTAAATTCGATTAACTCAAATTTATAAAAAAATAATCTTGTACAAAACTCGATCTCGACCTTGGACAAGTTTAGATGGACATGAACAATGAGTCATAAATGAGCACGCCCTTGTCTTTGTGTTTGTTGCATGTTGTACAAAGTCGTCCAACATATATTACCTAAATTTTTCATTTTCTCTAAGTATACGTATTCAATTTATGTTATTTGGGTGTTTAAGTTTTTTAAAATATTAATGTTCAATACATGTATCCAACATAGATTTGGAAATATTATAATATATATGATTCTTCAAATATATATAAAAAAAAAACTTAAAAATATTTACATTAAATATATACTTGTGTCCCATACTAATCTTCGAATCCAAAAATCATTGCATCCAATTGAACAAAAATTGCCTATTTATATATTTATCTCTTTCAGATGATCCTTTGTTGTTTACAACCGTCCCTGGTTTCTTTTTCTCCTTTATCATGAGTAAATTTACTCATCCAAAAAGGAAAAAAAAATAAGCATACACATTTTCAAAATTGATAAAATCAGCAAGTTAGTTATGTAATATTTGATTCGATGGCAACTGTTTGGACAAATTCCCGTCTCCAAATTAGAACAGAAGAACAAGAGTTATATATTCTCTAGTATAACAAAGATAAAATAAATTTTAATTTTAATTTATTTGATCCATATAATCATTTATCTTTAAAAAATGAGATTTACAGGTTCTAGCAAATTTGGTGCCAAGATGAGTTTGATCCTTTGGTAAAAGCCTGATCAATTATTACTTTTGGCTGAAAATCTGTGTCCAAAAGGATATTGCCTTTTTATTAGGTACGTAAAATGGATTTTTTTTTTTTTTTTGCTTTTTCTGTTTTGATGTATTTTTCATGTATAAATGGAATGTACAGGGGCAGAGTGTTGGCATAGTCCCCTAAAATATTTCGAAATTCTTAATATATATATATATATTTATATTTATATGTGTCTATACGTTAAATCTAATTAAATAATCACGTCATGATCCTTCAAAAATTTTCAAAATTCCTTTAATATATATATTTATATATCAAATATATATACTTACATTTAGTCCCCGAAGAAAACTTGGTCAGCTGCACCCTTGGAGATATATAAATTATAAAGGTAGGAAGACAAAAAAAATAATAATAATAAGGCAGGGATAGAAAGGAAAGATTCTTCTACATCTTTTTGATTTCATCAATTGGATTTATAAGACATAATAGATCCTAATCTATACTATATATTTAAATGGACATATAAAAAAAGAAAAGTTACATATAAATTAAATACAAATTCTTTAAATTTTTTTTGGTATAGTGTATGGAATAGAAAGAAAAAAACAAGTTAGATCATTTTTTTCCAAAATTAGAGGCATTATATCTTTTTTTTCCCACCTCTATTCATTGTTTATGAAATTTGCATAGTGATTTATATATAATTATAATCTAAAAAATCTATAAGAATAAATAAATAAAGATTCATCGTTTTGTTTTAAAATAGATGTCTTTGAAATTCGACTATAGAATCAAATAACCTTTTTTATTGAATGGCAATTCCAAAAGATGCACCTCTGCATCAGAAAAGCATGGTAAAAAGAAAATAGGATTTCATTAATAAAATCTATTTCTACGCGAAATTCAAAATGTTTTGTACTAAAAATAAATTTGAAGTAATCTAAATTGGTCTAACACGAATAAGATACAAAGCTTTTCTTTTTTGAATTTTTTTTCATTTCCAAGGTGGGGATCCTTATGTTAGTATTATAATAAATCGTTATTTTTATAATATTCAATTTATAATAATAATTTTATATTTTTTATATAACTATAGCGAAACACATATATATAAATTGACAAAACTAATCCATTAAGTTTAAATTTTGTAACTTTATGAATCATTATTTCCTTAAATTACTGTATATCCTTTCCTTGCCTGAAAAAAAAAATTCTGTTCTGATTTAGTGAATATATGCATAATGTATCAACTTCAAGTAATCTAAAAGATCCTATGTTTGTATAAAAAAGATGAATTAGACATATATATAGAATTCGAAATTCGAAATACTTTTTTGAAATATGGAACAATTATGACAAGAATCTAAAAACTTCTTTATACAATATAAAGAGTACAACCCAATGTCTAGTCGGTTTGATAAATCCTTAAAATGCAACATCCTAACGATCAATACAAAGCTATAGAAATTACACAAAATCTTTTTATATTCTTGGATGGGTGTTGAAATGTGATCTCTAAAAGTTATATTTTTCCATTCATTCATTCATTCAAGTACTCAGAATTTTTTATAGATTCATAAAATCATATAAAAGAAAGATGGAGGAGAAGAAGAACAGAGAGAAAGCATGTCTGGGGAGGGGTTCAGTTTGTCATCTGTGAATTTGCGATATATGTATTTCTCCTTTATAATCACTATTTTCCTCAAGTTTGTTAAAGTCACATTTGCGTCCAACTAAATGTTTTTTTATTTTGACAACTCCTGCTCTTTATCTTTATAGATTTTCATTAGATCCTGAGATCTCTCTTTGACAGACCTGTGAGAGAAGAAAATCCAACAATGTATCTCGTTGTTCGCTTGCCATATCTTGCGGTTCGTATCTTCAGGTTTATCTCTCTTCCAACTTTTCTTTGTGTTTATGGGATTTTTTTTTTTTTTTTTTGCATTTTCCCTTACATGCAAATTAAGGAGGATTTTAGTGTCGTGATCTTTAAAAGCATCATAGTGCTTGATGCAATGTTCAAGTGAAATTCATGGACGCTATACCTATTTACTGTGCTCTGGATTTAGCTTCCATGGTTGTTATTACTTATTAGAGCTCATTTTGTTTTAAACAAAGAGAAGCATCAATATAACAGCTTATTCTTGTAACCGTTAATTGTTGTAGGAGGTTCTGACTTTCTTGCATTGGTGGAGCATCAAGTTTTGGTTGTATGTGCACCCAAGGGTTAAGATTTCCTTTGCCTTTGATATATTGAAAACTCCTTTAGTCTTCCCAAGAACTCTCCACGTAGGCTAATTTCTTCTGAAATGGAGAAGAAAGGGAGGAAAGACCTTTGTTATTGTTGTGGTGCGAAATATACTTCTAAGCATCGCTGTATGAAGTATTAGTTGTATCATTTGCCGACTTGTCATCTTGATGGTGACGAGGAACAGGAGTTGCTCTCCGATTGTGTGGAAAATCCTGAGGGGTTGAGAGCTTACATTATAAGGGATAAGCTTATTTCTGATGAAACTTCTATCGAAAAATACTTTTTTTAACAAAAATTTTGTTGAAAAATTTCATTACTGTAAACGCAGTCGTTGATAATATTTTTGTTGGCAATAAGTATTTTCAACTGAAATTTAGTTATAAAATTCATCGAAAAGAGTTTTCATAAACAAAATTTTTCATCGCTGAAAATGCTTTTTAATTGTTTTCATTTTTATTAAATTTATGATATTTAAACATTTTCAAGTTAAATAATTAATTTCAAAATAAATACAAATTGCATTTATCATAATAAAGATATAAAATGTAAATATATAAAAAATAAATAAAATACAATTAAATAAGTGGAAAATATATTAAAAATAAATAAAATTGTATGTACAAAGTTGTATTAGAAAAAAAGACACCGTGGATGCGGAGAAGGGAACCGTGAAAGGCTATTGCTACTAGATTGATCGCCCATCCACTAAGGAGTCGCTAAAGCGCCTGCAAGTTCTTTTGGATCTATGTGATCGTGAAATTCGTATGTTGCAGCTACTCCTCCATCGCCTATATCTCCTGTTGTAGTGGGAGAATCTACTGCTTCCGATTCTCTTACCGTTGTGATCTTATGAACGAAACCTGCTATATCTCACCAACAACGTTGGTCAAATTGTCCATTTTCTGATGCAAACCAGGATCCTTTGCAGGCGGTTTGTGTCGGCAGCATGCCTGCTACGCAGTGAAGGGAGTCATTGGGGTCTAACTTGCAGCATCAAACATCGGTGATCCCTTGATAAACAAAAAAGTGTGCCTTCATCCTAGTTCCAAACCCATAAACATATGTTCAAGTCGTCTTCATGCCTCCAGTAGCCTAAGACCAACTCTAAGGGTCAAAATCAAGATACATTGATGAATCGTCCCCGAATCATTGCTACAATTTCGCAGTACAGTTTTCCTATAAAAGCAGTGGAAAGTATTAATTAATGTTTAATGCAAAATTATAGCAATTATAAATATGTAATAGTTTAATTACTTACACTGACTACACTAAAACAAAATTGATATTCAATCAAACTTACTCATATAATATAATTAATTATGAAATCATTATTTAATAAAGTTTATACAATTAAAAATAGTTTAATTGATTACCTACCATCCTCCTTTGAGTCACCAGAAAAAGAACTGACCCACCAATGTGCTTGGTGATGGTACCTTCCTTCTTCATTTTCTGGTTTGCAAATGCCTTAGTGAATTTTGTCTTCAAGTATTTGAACTCCAAAGGCCAATAAGTTGGTCCCATATAAGGTTTGTGACCTAGTTGCATTGGTAACTCTAGTAGTCCTTAATGCAGATAGTCTAAAAGATTTTTAAAGCATTATTGTGCTCGGTGTTCATCATATCCTTGAACTATTTCTTTCTAATTGCCTCGAACAATTATTGTATCGCAGGTGTTTATTTTGTAGGCACTGGCTTTTACCTTACCTCGAAAAAGTTGTGATTAGTACATAAGAAAAAATTCTTTATGTTTTGAAATTTATTAAAATCTTAAGTATAAACTGGTTTTAATAAAAAGTTTACTCCGAACACAATGAGCATACGGTCCTTCGTCGCAGTTATGATCTTCTTCTAGGTCAGCCACGGTGCACTTTAATGCTACTTAATCAATGCAACGATTGCAGTCTTCATGGTTAGCTCAACGAAAGTCCTACAATAAAACAAGACAGTTGCTAGGATATAATAATTAATCATAATTAATTTATCATGACAAATTTACTTTTAAACTTACATGGTTCTTAATATTGTAAGCTGAAACCTCTTAGCAAGGTTAGCTACAGACGACAATGTCTTTGTCTGATCTCTACCCCGTCTCCTTGGTGTAGTGGATGGACCATTTGCCTCAAGCTAAGAAGCTGCGGAAAGATTAATAGCCTCAGCTGTTGTTGTAGGTAGTAATGTATTAGCAAGGTCTAATCAATCCCAATCCATCTTCAATTCTTGAGATCAGATGAAAAAAACAAGGGAAGGAGGTGGATCTTGTTCAATTGTCACAGATGTCCCAGCATTCATAGATCCATGACATAAGGTAGTTGCTCTAACTTCCTCAATTATAGCCCTCCATTAGGGATGACAACCACCTCAAGCTTTACCTCTACCAGTAGCTCGCATCATATTTATAACAGCAATCAGAAAAAAATTAATTGTACCTATAACTAAAATAATTATATATTTAATAGGAAAATACGTGCTTAAAGAATTATTTAAATTTATATTTAAAAAATAATCATATCTATAATGCAAATAAAATTAAAAAAATAAAATTATTTAAAAAGTTAATTAATTTGTCTATCACACAATTAACAAAATAAAAGGAATTACTTAAATTTATACAAAATTTAGCTTACTTATGTTTTCTATAGCATGATAAATAATGCGACAATGATTTAACCATAAGTGAAAGTAAGAAGAAGATGTCATAGCTTAAAATCTAAAATATAAATATTTTATACTCGAAAAAACATCCTAACATTTATTTTTAACTAATTTATAAAAATATCCTACAAATTTTAAAAATTAATCTAAAAATAATATCTAATTAGTAACACCCTAAACCTAAGTAAATAATATATATATACAACCCTAAACAAAAAAATAATTTAAAAATAATAATAAAAGTAAAATACCATATTAATATAATCGAAAAGACTAAAAAGCCAAAAAATGAAAAAAATGACCGCATAAACTTGCAAAAACTCAAAAAAATCAATCAAAAAACCACAAATTATAAGAACACTAGTAAAAATAACTTTAAAAACTAAAAAAATACCATCAAATTGCATAAAATAAAGTGAGAGTTTGAAAGGAAAGAAAATTTGGAATCAGAGGAAAAATAAGGGAAGGGGCATCGACAATCAACATTTATAGCAGAAGTATTTTCGACAGAATTTGGGTTTTTCTTTGAATAAAAATTTCATCTAAAAAAGGTTTGCCAATTCAATTCATCTCCCAATGTACATTCCATCAACAATGATTATTTCTAATGAAAATTCCGTTAAAAATAATGATTTCTAATAGATTTTGGGAACTATTTTTGATGAAAAATTTCTTCGAAAATGTTTTTGGTAAGAAATTTCACTCTAAGATCATATCCGTCGAAAAATGCTATTTCTAATGAACTGTTCCGTTGAAAAAAGTGAACTTTTTGATCAAAAATTTTGGTCTAAATTTTTTTCAACAAAAATAAAAAATAAACATATAATTTTTATTTAATTATGAAAAATATCTTTACGATGGATTTAACCATAAAAAATTATTGAATTATGTTAGAAATAAATTTAGCACGTATAAATAGTTATACAGCAGATTTAACTCCAATGGAATTTAACAATTTCTGGTGGAAATTCTGTCAAAAATGCTCGATTTTAGGCCAAAATAAACCTTTCTCTAGAAAAAGTAGCTTAGGTGATTTCATCGCATGCTATTGTGGGTGCTTATTGATTTCAGACCATGAGGGTCCAAGGTCCTATTAAGGATTGGCCTATGATATTCTTAATAGAGTAGTACAAACAACTTTATGAATAATATTATGATGTAGGCCATAGGGTTGATAGTGAAACATGTTCTTAGAACTAGGGTGGCTATGGCTAATAGGGAAAAGATGTCCAAGCTAAGAATTCGTGCCAAGTTGGATTAAAAGTGCAAAGGCTAGAATTCAACATAGACTTTGTGGTTTTATTCACTTAGAAGGTTGATACAGTTGTTGGAGCGTAGTGGTTTGTCACATTAGGCACCATCCTTTAGGACTTTGCCATCTTCACAATGCAAAACGTTGCAAGGAATTGAACTCGGTAAATTTTAGCTACTAGTAGGAAGCAATATGCCATGAAATAACAAGCATTCTTACTTGTGGTCATTCATTCTCCCTTATGCTGTCATGATTACAATAAATCATGAAAACTTCGAGTTGAATTCTATTCAAGGTAGGAATAAGCTGACAAAAACTAGGAACAAAGAGTTGGGACTATTGATTAAAGAGTACCATAAGTTGTTTAAGCCACCAAAGACTTTACCACCCCACAAATAACATGATCATAAAATCCCTTTGAACAATGAAAACCATTTAGTGAGACCTTCAACTGAATTTTGTTAAAGGTAGGGATAAGTTGACTATAACTAGGAACAAGGAGTTGGGACTATTGATTAAAGAGTATCAAAAACTGTTTAAACCCAAAGACGTTGCCTCCTCACAGATTAAATGATCATAAGATCCTTTTTAAGGATAAGGCTGAAATAGTAAGGATAAAGCCTTATAAGCATCCTATAATACAAAAAGAGCTGTTGAAGTTTGCATCATTAGAAACTGTGGTAGTCCCTTTGCCTCTCTATTCTAATAGTAAAAAGAAAAATAGCTCATAGAGCCTTTCTGTGGATTATAGGCAACTGAATCAACTCACGATTAAGGATAAATTTCATAATCCTTTGGTCTAAGAGTTGTTGGATAAGCTATCAGGGTTTTTTTTCTTTTTCAAGTAGGAATTAAGTCATGGTACCATCAAATTCAAATGTATGAACCTCATATCCTTAAAATAGCTTTTAAAACCCATGAGGATCATTATAAATTTTTGTTAATGCCATTTAGGCTTACCCATGCCCTTTTTACTTTCCAAAGCCTAATAAATTGCATTTTAAGCCACATTTAAGAAAATTCATACTTTTTTATGATATCATCATTTATTCAATGGATTAAGAGACACATCTACAACATCTGAGGTTGGTTTTTCAACTACTAAAGGAAAACTAATTCTTTGTGAAGGTTAGTAAATGTGAATTCGGTGCCTCAAAAACAAAGTACTTATGGCATATGATCAATGGGAATGGAGTAGCTATGAATAAAGGTAAGGTTCAATATGTGTTAGACTGGACTAAGCCAAAGAGCTTAAAGGAGCTAAAGGGATTCTTAGGATTTATAAGACTCTTTAGGAGGTTCATTGAGAGTGATAAAGTCACAACTAAATTATGACTGAGTTGCTTAAAAAGGACATGTTTGGGTAGAATAAAGCATCTTAAAAAGCTTTTGAGGCACCAAAAAAAGTCATGACTACTACCTTTATGATAACTTTACCAAATGTTTCACAAGAGTTTAAATTAATACTTCTAGAATTGGTGTTTAACTTATTTCAGTATAACTTTATCACCTAGACATCAGCTCTTGTCCATTTATGACAACAAAATGTTGGCAATACAGTGGAAATCAATCGATGGAGTGCTTACTTGATGGAATGACATTTTAAGATAAAGACTAACCATCAAAGGTTAAAGTTTTTTTGAATTAGCAAACAACTACTCCAACTCAGCAATTTTGGGTAGCCAAAATGATGATGGGCTACAACTATAAAGTTTTTTACAAAAAGGTATTGTAAATATGGTGGTAGACTTCTTCTTCAAGAAACCAAAAGAACAACTGCATAAATTGCTAGCTATTCCTTTAATGATACTGACCTCATAAATAGGATTTAGTTGTCATAGGAACATGATAAGCATCTGTAAAGGATTACAACAGCAGTACAAGGTTCCATTATTTCAAAATCCAACTTTAAATGGAATCAAGGTCAACTCAAGCGAAAGAGAAAGTTAGTTGTGGGTAAAATGAGGAGCTAAGGCATGAATTGTTAACATTCTTCGATGAAAGTCCCACTAGTTCTCATTCTAGAGCTCATGTCACTATAAAAAAGGTAGCTATTGTCTAATACTATAAAGGAATGAAGAATAAGGTCAATCAATTGTTGAAAGAGTGTATGGTATGTTAAAGAAACCAATGTGATCATGCAACAACCCTTAGACAAATGCAACCCCTTATCATTCCAAAGAAACTTTGGTAGACATCTATGGACTTCATAAAAGGCTACGTAGGTCTTAGGGCAAGGATACAATCTTTGTGGTAGTAAATAGGCTTAATAAGTGGTAGTTGTTGATGCTACCTTTATATAATACTTATTTCCTTTAGCTTGATTTCAGATTTATAGTATAGAGAAGTAAATATTGTATCCCAGAAAGACTTTTAGAAATACAAAACTAATTTTGGGAAAAAAAGAAAAAAAATGAAGTGGCAAGAAAGATGGTAGAATCTAATTGAGAAAACAATAATAAAAGTAAATAGGGTTTTTTTAATGCTTTTGATTGGAAATAAAATGAAAAAATCATTGAGCAATAGTTTAATTGAAAAATCAATGAGAAAAATACTTGTAGTAAATCGATGCTTTTTACTAATTGTTAGCTATATTAACTTTGAATTAATCTTAGTTTTGATGTAACTAAAACTTAAGCTAAATTAGCTTGTGTTTAATTATTTTCAAGATTAGTATTTTTCCATGAAATATTTTGTAAATACTTTGAAAAATACTAGAAAGTGTTTTGACTCCTTCAAGCACTCAAAAATATGTTCTTAATACATATTTTTATATAAAACATTTTTTAGATAAGTTTTACATGTTTTAAAGTCATGAAAAAACTTTTAAAATCGATTTTCATGTGAATGTGTGTATATATCGATACAATGCTTGGCAGTAGCTAAATAACCTTAAAATGCAGAAATCATTGTTCATGTATCGAGACAGATTACTCTGTATCAATACAAAACTGTTTAATGGTCATATTTTGGACCGCTAAACACAATGTATCGATACCCACTTAATTGTATCGATACAGAGGCACGGGGAATAATGGGAAATGACATTTTGAAGGCTCCAACGGCTATATTTCTTCACCAAATGTTCCCAACAGCTAGAATCCTGATCAAGGCTATAAATAAGTCACTCCAACACCTTCAACAACAAGAAGAAACAAGAGATTGTGCTTAGAGTCATATCTTTCATTTTCTCCATCATTTTCACTAAGAAGTTCATCTTTGTATAGGATCAATGCTTCCTATTTTTGTATTCTTCACTTTGTATCTTTAGATGCATACATCCCTTGAGCCAAAATTCTTGTAAACACCTAACCTTTAGAGGTTTTATTTGTTTGTACTCAAATCCTTGTAAAAAGGGGAGGTTACTACTTAGCCATTGAAAAGTAGATAAGGTTTCTACTTAGCCTTCAAAAGTAGTGAGAAAGGCTCTATCTTAGCCACAAAAGATAAGGGTAGAGGTTTCTATCTTAGCCTTGAAAGATAGGGAGTGTAAAGGTTATACCTTATCCTTGAAAGGTAAACAATTCAAGTTAGTGGATTGAGGAAATCCGAGGCAAGTGACGTCGAGATAGAGGACATAGGCAATTGAGGCCAAACCTCTATAAATCATCGAGTTTGCTTCTTCTTTTCCTTTTCCTTAATTGTTTATTTTTATTCACTAACTTGCACTCCAAAGTTTATTGTTTAGAATTCTCAATTTTATTTATCAAAATTTTAATTTACTAAAATTTTAATAAATCAATTCACCCCTTCTTGATTTCATTCACCACTAAAAGGTTTAACACTAATGTATTACCCATCAATAATTTAAAAGCTCTCATACACTTTTACAAACAAATAAATCAGCTATAAAATCAAATATGTATTGACTTCTTTACTTTTCCTTACTCCCTGATTAGCCAAGTTAAGCACTATGATTAATCCTTACCATTTGACTACCCTAAAAGAAGCTTTTAAAATATAATTAAAAGATAACTTTAAAAACTAGGAAAATTTAACTGACGTAATCTAATAAAATCAAAAGCTGAGTTTATTTAAGAAAGATTTGTACTTTCCAAAACCTTTGAAATGAAAACTTAATTATCCCTATGAAAGTTATTTGCTACTAATGTGGAACTAGTCAAACTATTATGTATTTGACTAATAAAACTAGCTTTAGATTAGATATGAGAAAAAAGTAGTATGTTTCCAGGAAGTTGAAATCATATAACCATATCATTTTAACAAAAAAACCAAAAGGTATTTGTATGAAAGAATGACTTTGAAAATAATTTTATTTATTTTTCAAGATGAAAGAATACAAAAGCTTGCAAAGTTTACCAAATAAAAAAAACAAAACTTAGAAAAACATAGTTTTAGAAAATAAAAAATAAAGAGAGAGAGAGAGAGAAAGTAGGAATAAGGCATTGAAAACAATTTAGCCTCCTCTTTATTTATAGAGAAAGAATTTAACTAGAGTGAAAGATAAAGATAATTGCATCAATTTATGAAACTAAAAATTAGAACTTAATCTTTAGTCTTGATCTTTATCTCTTGAGGGGTTTTTTGCAATCTTTTTTTTTTTTTGGATAAATGTAGCCATATAGTTGGATTTATGGACTAATTTTCTTCATTTATCCAAGCGATAAATGGCATAATTATCGAAGAGATAATTCTCTTATTTATAAATATGATCAGCCTTTAAATATAGTTACTTATAACTTCACAAATTTTTAGCTCTTAAACTTTTAACTCAAGTGAGACTTTATCTTCCAACTTCTTGTTGTGAAACTAGGGTTCTCTAAAATCAGCTCACAACTAGCCAAAACCCATACAAACTCCCCAACTTAGCCATCTTAGGCTTCTTTTGTGTCTTTCATCCAATTAAGTCTTATAAAATGAAAAGATAAATAAATGATTATTATAAACATAAAAGATAACAAGAAAAGACTGACATAAAAGAATAATTCATATAAACTTAGACACTTATAAAATTCTCCGACACTTATAAAATTTTTCGACACTTAAATTTTGTTAGTCCTCTAGAAAACTAGACCTAGATTAATCCTAAATGCAAGTAAATTCTAAATCTTTCCAAAGCTTTTAAAGATTCATACTTATCAAAAACAAAGAACATAGCAAGAAAAAAATTTCTTTCATAAGATTAACACCCATATTAGATGAGAGACATTGATGAACACACATTATATTTATCTTGACAATTCTTAGCAGATATGCACTCAATATCACACAAGTGTTTAAGCTTAGTGTTTTCATGGAAATGCACTAATATATGCTAGCTTATTTATCCCATCCATCGCTGCTAAGACAAATCAGAAGATCTTTAGACATGGTTGTAATAGGGCTAAATTATAGAAATGTTAAAAACAAAGAATGGATAAACAAAAGGCAATTAAGGATCTAGTAAAGAACAAAGTTGAATAATAAATAAATAAGTTTAAATTTCATAATTCAAACCTCATAATTTGAAATAGAAATTATGGTGAGGCACAAGTAGTCTTTCTTTAGGTATTTGAATAAAACTTTTACACTTTTTTGGTTTATGACAAGAGAACTTTTTTTTTACTTTGAAAATTGTCCATTTTTTTCGGTTTTTACTCTTAATTCTTTGTCTCATGGAGCTTTCAAACATGACATGATTCCATAGCCCACATACCAACTATTTTTCTTTTTTTTTTTCAAACTCAAGCCTCAAGAATTCACACTTTGCACATATTTTCTTTATCAAAAAATTGCAACCAAATGCTATAAAGTAGGTAGAATAATTTGTTTTGCAGTTTGAGGCTCAAACATGGTTCAAGTAAAGAAAGGGTTAACATTAGGCTTAGGTTCACTAGGGGATAACTTATAGGGTACGCTATTTATGTTCAAATAGTTTTCATCTTAAGTGTCTTCATCATTTTCATGCATGCATGTAAACAAATGTAATCTTAATAAGATTAAAAGCAAGTTCCAGAGTTACAATAACATGAATTAATATAATTCAGAATAAAGAAGTTAAATTGAATAAAAGAATGAATATTTAAGCTCAAAACTCATAAAGGCCTTATAGTCATCAAGATTTAGCATGCTAAGTGTTCAATATCATCATCTACACTAAAATAGAGTTAGCTTGCAATACCAAAACATTTAAGCATATTCTCATTCAATTCATGTATCAACTCATCAAACTTTAAATAGAACCTAAGTCAACGTCAGTTTTTGAAAGAAAAAATAACATGAACTATGCTAAAACTATGCAAAAGAAAACAACAATATGCAACTAATCCCCCCCATGCTTATTACATACATTGTCCCCAATGTATAAACAAACATGCAAGAGAAGAATAAGGTAAAACTAAAGTGAAAGATAAGCAATTCATTTTTTTTATACTGCAGTTGTTTCCTAAGCAGCGTGTTTGCTTAATGTTGTTTACTTGACTTTCTTGCATCTCAAACATACACCTGAATCTTTCAACTCTATTTGCCTCACCATTTCCTCTTGGAATCCTTCATAGAATGACTTCAATCGATGGCCATTCACCTTGAACTCTTTGTTAATTTCCAAACTCTTAACTGCATCATGAGAAATAATAATAATAATAATAATAATAATAACAACATAATGACCTATCCACCTAGAACAAAGCTTACTTAGAAAGAACTTGAGCATTAATGGAAAAATAGAACCTTCTGTCCAACATCAAAATTTTCCTTGCAATCTTTCTATCATGAAATGCCTTTGTTCTGTCTTTATAAATTCATGAATTCTGATAAGCATCATTCCTATCCTCTTCTAGCTCTTGTATTAGCAACTTCCTATACAAATCAGTCTCATCCAAATCAAGATTGCATTGTTTTATAGCCCAAAATGCCTTCTATTATAATTCCATCGGTAGATAACATGGCCTAATAAACACTAACCTACAGGGAAACATCTTCATTGGTGTTCTTGAGTAGTCTGATAAGCCCATAAAGCATCATTTAATCTAAGACTCTAATCATTCCTACTTGAGTTAACCATCTTTTCAAGAATCCCTATTGGAAACCTTAGCTTGTCCATTTGTTTAGGTATGATATGTGTAGAACATCTTGTATGTAACATGGTACCTATTTAATAGGGCTTTAATTATGCGATTACAAAAATGAATTCCGTTATCATTAATGAGAGCTTTAGGTATTCTAAACCTATTAAAAATGTTAACTTTGACAAAACCTACAACAACCTTAGAATCATCATCAATCTTGATGGCTATTGCTTCCACCCACTTTGAGATAGTCAACTGTAAGTTATATGTTAATGTTACATGTAAATGTGACCAAATGAATTAGAAAATAGAACTATAAAATCTATGCCCCAGACATTAAAAATTTCACATACTAGAATGGGGTTGTGGCATTTGATGTCTATAAATTAAATTACCTATTCTTTGGCATTGTTCACATTTTTTGCAAAACTTAAAAACATCATAAAATAAAGTTGGCCAATTCTAAAACTTTATGAGTTGTTCTTTTAGACTAAAAATGTACTCCACATGCATAAGTACGACGAAAAGTTAGAATAGACTGAAACTTAGATTCGAGTACATGCTTTTTCATTACATGATTAGCAAAATACTTCCATAGATATGGTTCATCCTAAATGTAGTACTTAGCATCACTTTCGATATTTTCTCTTTGAGCTATAAATAAATCATTAGGCAATGATTTAGTTACCAAGTATTTAACTATGTCAACATCATAATGTGTGGCATTCTGCATGGCAAAGGGTATCTTATTTCGAAATAAGTCATCCAATGGTAATGAATCTTCTTTGTGCTCTAATCTACTAAAGTGATTGACTACCACATTTTTAACTCATTTCATGTCCTTGATCTCTAATTCAAATTCTGGCATCAAAAGAATCCACTAAATAAGTCTTGGCTTAGCTTCCTTCTTAAAAAAATTTATCTGAGAGCTGTTAGGTCAGAATACATAATCACTTTAGTTTTAAAAAAATAAGATCAAAATTTTCCAAAGTAAAAACAATAGAGAAGAGTTCTTTTTTTATAGTGGTATAGTTGCATTAAGCACTATCCATAGTTTTTAAGCATAAAAAATGACATGTAGGGCTCTTCCAACCCATTGCCCTAGCTACACCTATGGTATGATTGCTTGCATTAGACATTATCTTAAAAGGTAGGTTCCAATTAGCGGGCTGGATAATAGAGGCTGAAGTTAATAACTCTTTTAGCATATTAAAAGCTACTTTACATGCATCATTAAATATGAACTCCACGTGTTTTGCTAGTAGTTTACATAAGGGTTACACTATCTTTGAAAATATTTGATAAACCTGTGATAGAAATGTGCATGTCCAAGAACAACACAAACTTTTCACATATTTATGGGGTAAGGTAATGATTAAATAATCTTTATCTTAGCCTTATCACTTCAATTCCTCTAGAAGATACAACATGCCCTAAAACTATTCCATTTTCAACCATAAAATGGCATTTAGGTTAAAACCATATTAGTTTCTATGCATCTGTCAAACACAAGTGCAAGGTTTTCTAGGCACGCATCAAAAGAATTTCCATATGTTATGGAATCATCCACAAACATTTCAATCATTCTTTCAATTTAATCAAAAAATATGCCTAACATATATTTTTCAAATGTGACTAGTGCATTTGCATAAACCAAAGGGCATAAGATTATATGCAAATGTGCCAAAAAGGCAAGCGAAGGTCATTTTCTCTTGGTCTTCTGCTAATCATAATTTAGTTATAACCAAAATATCCATCGAGAGGACAATAATGTGATTTACCTGCTAATTTCTCGAAGATCTGAAAATGAATGGTAATAGGAAATAGCGCTTCTTCATGGCTACATTGAGTTTACTATAATCCACACAAACCCTCTAACCATTTTGAACTTAGGTAAAAATTAACTATTGTCTTCGTTTATGGCCACTATTATCCCACTTTTCTTTAGCACTATATGTATGGGACTTACTCATTTACTATTCGATATTAAATAGATCACTTCTACATCAAATAGCTTTAAGATCTCATTTACATAGCTTTCTCCATTGTTAGGTTTAGTCTTTTTTGAGCTCTCTACTTGATTTTGCATCTTTTTTAAGCAAAATCCAGTGCATACAAGTGGAAAGGCTAATTCTTTTGATATCTCTATCCAATTACAGGCTAATGTTCTTTCAAAATTCTTATCAAAATTTTCTTTTGTAAAAACGTTGGATCCTTGGCTCTGATCGAGGGTAAAGTTTCTCTCTCTCCTAAGAATGCATACTTAAATTGCTCAAGCACTTACTTCAATTCCACTTTTTATGCCTGCAAGGTAGAAAGTAAAAGTTTATTATAAGCAATAGGCAAATCAATAAATAAAACATTAAACTTTCAAATGTAAAGTCATAATAACATTTTCTAAACTAGCTGTATGCGTAATTTCTTTAAAGTTGACCTTCTTAAATCTTTGGCCACTGGCTACTTGTAACTTATGATCTCCGCCTACATTAAAAACATCTTGAACAAGCGAATCAATAATATCAACATGAAAAATAGAATACACTTCACTTGGATATTTCATGGCATCAAAGATATTAAAACTAATGACCTCACCATCAAACTCCAATAGAAGAGTACATTTATGAGCATCTATTTTAGTCCAAATGAATGGCTTTCCTAATAAAATAGGTGCTAAATTAATAGAAAAATCATATTCCATGTCTAAAATATAATAACCAACTAGAAATCCCAAACTATTGACTTGAACTAAGATATCTTCCACTATGTCATCTAGGTAAACATTTGAATTATCTGTTAGTTAAATGATTACACTAGTGTCTTTTAAGTTCCAAAGGTTCAACTTATTAAATATAGACCTAGGCATGACATTAATGGATAACCCTAGATTATACATTGCCCTTTCAAAACTTTTATTTCTTATTCTACAAGAAATAATAAATGAACCTGGATTCTTACACTTGGGGGTAGCTTTTTGTGAATCACTATAGAGATATTTTCCCTATACTTAACTTTTCATTAATCTTAACTTTTCTTTGTTGTACACATCTCTTTAAGGAATTTAATGTACTTTGCTAGTTGCTTTATAGCGTCCAAGAGAGGTATGTTCACTTGAACCTTTCGAAAGGTGTCTAATATGTCTTTCTCCCACTCTTCCTTTTTAAACCAAGCAAAATAGCAAGAAAAAAGAGGTAAAGTTTTAAAACCATAATTAATAAAGTCAGGCCCTATCTTGTCAATTTTGGATGGTGGAAATATATTGGGTTCCACTACTTTCTCATTCTCCAATTCGATCTTGCTTGCAATCTAGTTAGCCAACTTTTCTTTTTCTTTTTCTTATGTAATTTAGAGTCATGGCCTTAACTCCTTCCTTTGGATTGATCAACTGCTTAAGAAGGCAAAGTTTCCTAAACCTTGGCCTTCCAACTTACTCACACATGTTGCAATTTGGCTCATTTGGCTCTTCAAATTTTTAAGTCTTGAATTATTCTCCTGGTGAAACTTAGCTTGATTAGTTGCAAGCATTTTTACAACATTGTCAAGAGAGTTACCAGACTCCCGAGAAGCTTATGTTTAAGGTTGATAACGAAAGGCCGATTGGTTTCCTTATTCAATGTTGAAGTTTTTGCCTCTTTGATTCTTATAACTATAGTTAGGATAATATCTTTATTTAGGATATAGGTGTTTAAAAATGGATCATATTTGGCATTAACATTCTTAAAATGGTCTTCTTGAAGGGTGGGATAGATACCATTCATGCATCTTTGGGATCAAAAAATTCTGCATACTTTTACTTGTTACATGTTTCCAATAGCAACTTGATGCATGAGGGAAGTTGATCAGAAATTTGATTTTGTAAGGATTGTGTACTTACTTCACTAACATTCCTTACGGAATTACTAGTCCTTGTGCCAAATTGTTAAGTATTGGTCACCATTTTGTATTAAGGCCCTAGCTTCATTGGGTGTTTTGTCCACCAATGCACCACCAGAGGTTATAGCAATCATACTTCTTTTCATGGAAAGCCAGCCTTTGTAAAAGTATTCAATCAAAAGTTAGTTCAGATCTGATAATAACAGCAACTAATGCATAACGTTTTTAATCTTTCCTAATACTTGGAAAATGTATCCCCTTAATTCTACCATATTCTGCAAATCTTCTTTCTAATGTTTATAGTTTTAAAGGCTGAAAGACACTTCTCCAAAAAAAGCCTTGCCATCTTGTCCTAAGTAGTCACTATTTCAAATGGGAGGTAACAGTTCCTAAGTAGTCACTATTCCGAATGGGAGGTAATGGAGGCAATCTTTCACAAATCTTCTGAAGAGAATGGGAAAGCCCTCAACTTTATCTAATCCTCCATCACACTAGGTGGTTTCATGCTCAAATAGATCATGTCATAGTTCTTAAGGTGTTTTGATCTTCCCTTACAAAACCATGAAAGATAGTTAATAAGCGAACAAAACCAAATTTGAGTTCAAATAGTTATTGTAAATTAGAAAAATTAATACAAATATGTTAAGAGATGATACTAGAAGCAGCAAGCTATTTTAGTGTGCACTTCCAAACATTTTCTTTAACTACCATGATTTATACTTTTGATGCACATAAGGAAGCCAGAAAGTGGATGGATGATGTCTTTGAAGGTGATTAATTTAGGGAGGATGAAGAAATAAAATATTCCTATACAATCTTCGCTAGTGCTTTGAGGCTTAATGAAGATTTGATTTCTTAACCAAATTACCTTATCCTATGAGCCTTGTGTCTTCAAAGGGCATAGACCTAAAAAATAAACAAACAAATCAAATCTAACAAAAGAAATAGAAAAATTGAAATTATATTCAAGTAATAGGTCGCTAGCAATAGCACTAAAAACTTGGTAGTTGTCGATGCTATCCATTTATAAAGCTAAATTCCTTTAACTTGATTTTAGGTTTGTAGCGTAGGGAAGTAAAGATCATATCCCAAATGAAATTTTAGAAATACAAAACAGATTTGGGGAGTAAAAAGAAAAGAAATGAAATGGTAAGAAAGATAGTAGAATCTAATTGAGAAAACAAAAATAAAAGTAAATAGGAGCTTTTAATTGCTTTTGATTGGAAATAAAATGAAAACAACTTTGAACAATAGTTTAACTGAAAAATCAATAAGGAAAAGACTTGGTAGTAAATCGATGTTGCTTACTAATGTATTATCAATCAATAATTTAAAAACTTTTATACACTTTTTCAAAAAAAATAAATCAGCTATGGAATCAAACATGTATTGACTACCTTATTTTTCCTTACTTCCTAATTAACCAAATTGAGCACTATGATCAATCCTCACTATTTAACTATCCTAGAAAAAGCTTTTAGAATATAACTAAAAGATAACTTTAAAAACTAGGAAAGTTTAATTAACTCAATCTAGCAATACTGAAAGTTGACTTTACTTAAAAAGACTTTTTTTTTCTAGAACCTTTGAAATGAAAACTTAACTGTTCTCATTTAACTTATTTGCTACTTATGTGGAACTAACCAAACTATTACGTATTTGACTAATTAAACTAGCATTAAATTAAATATGAGCAAACAAGTAGTATGCATCCTACAAGTTGAAATCATATAACCATGTCATTTTAATAGAAGAACACAAGATATTTGTAGGAAAAAATGACTTTGACTTTATTTATTTCTCAAGATGAAAGAATACAAAAGCTTGCAAATCTTTTACTAACAAATAAAAAGAACATAGAAAAACATAGTTTAGAAATCAAGAAATAAAAGAGAGGGGGAGAGAGTAAGAATGAGGCATTGAAAATAGTTTTGTCCCCTCTCTATATGTAAGGAAAGAATTTACCTAGAGCTAGAGATAAAGATAATTACATCAATTCATCAAATTGAAAATCATAACTCAATCTTTATTGATCTTGATCTCCTGTGAGGTTGAGTGCAATCTTCTTTCTTGATAAAAGAGCCATATAGTTGGATTTATGGACTATCTTTCTTCATTTATCTAAGAGATAAAAAGCATAACTATCTAAAAGATAATTCTGATTTTCTTCATTTATCCAAGAGATAAATGGCATAGTTATCTAAGAGATAATTCTCGTATTTATCAATATTATCAACCTTCAAAGATAGTTACTTATAACTTTGCAAATTTTTAGCTCTCAAACTTTTAACCTAAGTGAAACTTTATCTTCCAACTTTTCCTTGTGTAACTAAGGGTTCACCAAGATTACCTCACAAAGTAGTCAAAACCCATCAATTTGTGCTTTCTTTGTTTCTTTCATCCAATTAATTATTACAAAATAAAAAGATAAATAAATGATTATTATAAACATAAAGGATAAGTAGAAAAGACTAAGATAGAAGAATAATTCGTATAAAATAGACACTTATTAGTAAGTATGACCATTTCTTTACTATCTCACATCCCTACACTGCATTGTTAGTAGCTCAAGCTTACTTAAAGCATGTTTTTATGTTACATGGAATGTCTAATAGCATTCTTTGTGATAAAGACAAAGTTTTTGTAAGTCAATTTTGGTAGGAACTTTTCAAAAGACAACGAACTAAGCTGAAGTTATCCATTGCATATTATCCTTAAACAGATGGTCAAACAAGAATGGTCTATAGATGCATAAAGTTATACCTCAGATTCATAACTAAAGAAAGACAAAATGATAAGCGTTTTTGGCTTCCACTAACTGAGTGATGGTATAACACCACGTACCACCCAACTATTCAAATAACTCCTTATGAAGTTGTTTATAGGTAGCCCGCCCCAGTCCATGTCCCTTACTTACTGGTGATTCTACATTCAGGACTGTGGATATGAGACTAAGAACAAGAGAAGCTACTATTAAAATGTTGAAGTTTTATCTCCAAATTGCTCAAGCTAGAATGAAGTCCCTAACAAACAATCATAAAACTCATTGAATGTTTGAAGTTAGAGACTAGGTGTATGTTAAGCTTTAACCTTGTAAACAATAATCAATGGCTTACAAAAGCTATCTTAAGCTGGCAACTAAGTATTTATCAATCTTTTCATATTGAGGTAAAAGTAAGCAAGGTAGCATATATACTATCTTTGCCACGAAAGTCCGAAGTGCCTCCAACTTTCCATGCTTTACACCTTGAGCAATATGTTAGCAATAAGCTCTACCCAACTACAATTTCCTTATGATGGGAAATGATGGAGCTATAGTCAAGGAGCTTATATAAATACTAAGTAGAAGGTTGGAAAAGAAAGGGAATAGGGTAATGATTGAAGTGTTGGTTCTTTGGAGCAATTCTTTCCCTGAGGACATCACTTGGAATGTGTTGTACAAGTTGCAACAAAAATATCCTAAGTTTAATTCTTAAAGATAATGACTTTTCTAAGTAGCTGTATTAATGCAAGTTAAATAAATCGATTATTATTTTTTATTATTTTTCTTGCTTCATATTGTATTGGGTATGGGTTAACTGGGTTAGTTTCTTGGACTAGGTTAACACACTTTAATGGTAGTTTAGTAAATAGCAAGTCATGTGCTGATATGGCCTATTATATAATATGTGATTCAAGGTGGTTATAGGTATGAAATGCATGAAGAATATTCTCTTTCTAAATTCTCTCTCTGTATATTTTTTTCTCCTTATATTTTTTTCTCTTCTTCTTGACATTTTGCAACTACTATCCTGTATTCTCGTATAAAAAATGAAAATCAAAAAAGAGATTTTAATTCAAAATAAAATTGGCATTCATTTTTTTTTGAAGTTAATTATATGTCTACTTCAGACACTTCTGGAATTGTTATTTTAAGAACACATGAAGATTTATAAAATTGTTTATATAATAGTTTAATATTAAAAGGGCTCTAATTTTTTTATTTTTGATAATTGAGGTTATCAAAGTTTGACCCTTGATTATTGAAACTAAGAGTCCAATGCTTTAACGAGTGTTGGCAGTTATGAAATTTTCAATGAAAACTATTTCAATTTAAACTTGATTCTCTTATGTAAGTAGAGTAATATATTTAAATGTTATCCCAAATTTAAACTATTATTACAACACATGTATAAACAAACAAAAAATAAATAAAAATTTTAAACTATATAGTTTAATAGATGTTGCAATTAAGTAGTTACATTAGAGACATTTATAGACTAGCAAGTCAAATCCGAATAACAAAAAAATTTGGACAAACTCAAAAACACATTCTATTCTTTAAAATATATTAAAATATTAAAAAATATTTTTTTATTAATATTTATATATTTTTATAATTAAATTTAAATAAAAA
The DNA here is from genome assembly GCA_038381835.1 of Adansonia madagascariensis. Taxonomy (NCBI): domain Eukaryota; kingdom Viridiplantae; phylum Streptophyta; class Magnoliopsida; order Malvales; family Malvaceae; genus Adansonia; species Adansonia madagascariensis. Next base: position 23,132 of record JBBYHL010016430.1, read on the forward strand.
TAATTTTAATGATTAAATAATAATTTAAACCCAATCAAACCAAATCATATTACAAAATTTTATTTTAAACTTATCCCAACAAACCTATTAGATCGGATGAATAATCCAATCAGTAAACAAATACAAATTCACTTTACATGTGATTCCTCACTCTATTCCAGCCAAAATTTGATTTAAAATCCCCGCGATATTGAGATTAATTTTTCTTATAAGATAAAAAATGGTTCGCACTCTAATTTCGCATCTTTTAATCAAAATCTTATATTCTATTACTACTTTGTTTTATAAACTTAACAATTCTTATATTCTGCATTATGTTCATATATTTATCATATCATAATCATGTTTTAAATATTTTTTATATATACGAATTTTTTACATTAATAATTCGTATTATATAAATTTTAAAATATTTAATTTATCATTTAATATTGTTTTTAACTATTTTATCCATATTATATCTGTATAGTTGTTTCTAACATTGATAGGCCTATTAAAAAAAAATAAAAGCTCATGATACATTGATACTGAATACACAGCTTTTTCCCAGCCAGAATCAAAGGAAAATACGCATCTTATTGCATAAATACATGAATAAAATACGGTTTCCTACTCCGATAAAAAAAAGGGAAGTGCACCGCAATAATACACGATGAATTCATAACTATGGCAGTCGAGAATTCAGGCCGACAAACACCTACAATGCCCGCACTACATGCATCTACCAAGATAGAATTTTCATACACTCAAACAAAAAGAGGGAGAGCCCTAGTTATTTTACCCCGAAAACTGAAACCGGGATGAGGACTGGGAAAATGGCGAATTGTTAAACTTCTCTTCACCTAGTCTCATCCTCCAATGCACGGAAACCAGCTGTCAGATCCTCATGAAGCTTTTTGAATTTCGCCACAAGAGCCTCTTCTCCTTCTGCAGGGTCTTTGAATTTTTGTGACCTGTGATATCCAGAAATTAACAAATTAAGACAGCATCCCTTTTTCTTTTGGGCCAAAAAGCACAGCATGCTAAAGAATGTAAAATTTTTCTAGTCATTTCCATATATATATATATATATATATATTAATTAGTTAACTTAGTCCAAAAGAAAGTTCTAACTTACACTAATCGATGAAAGAGATCTTCCAGACGATGCTTGATAAGACTGTATGTCATCTTCTGACCATCCATGCCAGCTGCTTTCTCCACTGCCTGCACCCGGAAATTGCGGTATTCATTAGACACACTCCCTGTAATTTGTAGACATAAAAATAATCGGATACAAGAACAGCATACCTCAAAAAATATTTGCTTGACCTACTTTTCTAGAATGCCAGGACAAAAATGGGAGAAAAGCCGGAAATGCGTATGTGGATATATATATATAGCTTTCTAGTACCCAGTATTGCACTTCTAAGCACAAAATGAAGCATTACGCCAAGGCCTGAAGCTTTAGACCCATAGATGTTTAGCATTTAAAATACTAATTTCTATCCACTACTCTTTAAGCAAAATAGAATAGTAATAACCCACTTAAAATAGTCTCCTAGTTTTTCCAAATAGCTAAGACTGGCCATAATAGAAATTATGGATAAAAATTATAGCATTGATAGGCAGTTGAAAGAGTGGCAGAGAGTTACCCGGTTGGCCAAAGTATTGAAATGAATAATGTTGCGCATCATCCAAACTGACTTGTAGAATGGGCAGAACTTGCCATATCAGTCACAACAAACCGAATAGCATGCGCATAGAAAGATAAGCATATGAAAGACAAAGACAATTGAAACATCAATAGCTATTAAGAGAATATTCTGATACCAAATAGTAAGAGCTGAAGCTTACGGAGTAAATGCATTCTGAGCAAGATAGTCTTCTCTTAAAAGTTTAGCAGTTTCTAGTGTGATCTTATCTGTTTCAGCTAGAGCATCCTTTCCTACAAGATGTAACAATACACGTTCCAGTGAGTACTGAATGAGACTAGATAAAAGATGGTGCTAAAAATTTGTGCAGTAGCAGGCTACGTAAACTAACAACCTCTGTTACTCGAACTCAGGTGTGAGTTTCATATATGGTTAAGTGTCCAACAAAGGTATGTCAGTTTTTTGTAAGTTTTTTCATGTATTTTAAGGATTCTTAAGAGTGTCATATCTCCATACCCATATCCGAAAATGTGACGGACAAAGATATCGGACATGGACACTTAAAAAAAACTGAAGAGTTGTAGCAGCATAGCTAACAACAACGATACGAAGGGAACAAAAAGAGAAAGCAAAAGGAGGGACAAGAGAGAGGAAGCTGCATTATGCTGTGTCTGATGATTCAGTGAATGACCTATAAAATTCACAGCTCATATGTTATCCCTCTTATGTTTTTAAACAATAAAATAGCTAGATTCTGGTTCATCAAAAACCCATAGCAAGATAAGGACGCATACCTTGACAATTTCATTCAGATCATCTTCTCTCTGAAGTATCTCTCGGGCCTTTGTCCGAATGTTAATAAAATCTGGATCAAATTTCTCATAGAAAGACTCCAATGCCTAGGAACATCAGAAATAACCAATTAATATGGAATAATTTTGTCAATTGGGAAAAGCCAGCTTGGGAAAAGAATAAAGGAAAAAATGCATTTAGGAATGCTTAGAAACTAAGAACGATCAGATTCTACACATACCCCTAAGTACTTTGAATATGAAATAAGCCAGTTGACAGAAGGGAAATGCTTCCTCTGAGCAAGTTTCTTGTCAAGACCCCAGAAACCCTATAATTCAAACCAACAAGGAACACTGACATATTAGTATTTTTTTTTTTTTCCCCTGTCGTTAAGTATAATAGTCATGCACAGCTAAATGGCAGCAGCACTAATACAGTTGGCACCTTTACAAGGAACTAAAATAATACTAAACTGCTTCCATTATCATTTTTAATTCTTTTCCTTTCTCTCCTTCCTGTTCCCTTCGTACATCAGGGAAAGGGTGGGAACCTACATAATGTAAACCTTGATTTACACCTGGACAATACTGAGGGTTGCAGATGTCACAGGATCGGAGAAATCTCCTCCTGGAGGAGAAACAGCACCAACAATTGCGACACTACCTGTACGCTCTGGCCCACCAAGGCATTTAACTTTACCAGCAGGTTCATAGAAAGAGGCTAATCTTGCTGCCAAATAAGCAGGATATCCACTATCAGCAGGCATTTCTGCCTGCAAAAGAAATTATAGCACATGCCAATATGAGCTTAGTAGAAAGAAAGCTATGAAGCCAATAGAGTGAATAGCAGAAGTATACCAGATATAGGAACAACACATAATATTTTAATTAATGAAGCGAAATTAGAATGTCAAAAGCATTTACCTACTAAAATAAGTGAATAATAATAATTCAATAAACTGCTAATTATAAAAAGTAATGGCACCAAAATACTAAAGCTTAAGAAAGTTTGTGCTATTTCAAGAGTTTCAAGTAGATAAATTTACCAAAAAAAGCATTAGATATAGGAACATCATTAACCATCAGGCTATGAAATGCTCAGGAAAATCACAAAGTAGAAAACTTGTGGTTTCTATTATCTGCAGACAAGCTTTGAGAAGAATGACGAAACAAGAATAGGCTGAACTACTGTTGACCTAGAAGAACTTTTGAACTATGCTTACACAACTTAAACCAAACTCCAAATCAAGTTTTAATGTTGGTCTTTTAGCAGCTAACCCCCTATTCTTTTTCTTTTTGGCCTAATAAATAGAAAAAGCACTTATACAAAACAAAAATGGCTCATTGAAATAGATACCAATGAAAAATTATCACACACAAAAAAAAAAAAAAAAAAAGGAGGAAAGCTACTTTTCCCCCAAATCCTATTTGAGAGTTTATAAGCTGGAGGACCAACATAGAACAACCGGAAAAGAAAAAAAAAGCAGTTCTTTTACCAAAATTACACTAAAACATCATTAATTTACTAGTAAACCATTTGTTGAGATCAGATAGAAAAAAGACTAACTTGGAAACATTCTCAACGGACCTGGTCAATATGTCTGAACCATAAGCATTAGAAAGATGAGAAGTCAAAGAGAAGACAGGTTGTATCATTAGTGAAGTTTTAGCTAAGAGTTCTACCAGCCGTCCAGAAATTTCACGCAATGCTTCTGCCCAACGAGATGTTGAATCTGCCATCATACTAACATTGTAGCCCATATCTCTGAAGTATTCAGCTATACTGATCCCTGCAGTGCAAAAAAAAAAAGTACGTTACTGGCAGACATTATCTTTTCAGAATACAAAGGAAACAACAGAAAATGATAAATCCTCCAAACTCATTATCATAATTATGGGAATGGAATTTAGCCCAAAACAACAATTCAATGATCTCAGTCCCAAAGGTTAATCATCACGCAATTTTTAATATGCAATTACTATGATTAGCAGTTCATAGTTTACCTGTATAAATTGAGGCTTCGCAAGCAGCCACAGGCATGTTACAAGTGTTAGCTACAAGCGTTTTGCGCTTCATGACAGATTCTTCACGACCATCAGGCAATGTCATTGTCAATTGAGGAAAATCCATAAGAACCTGACATAAATAAATAAATAATAAAAAAAATAGATATAGAATCAGGATACTAAAATCTCCAAGTGGGATTGACATTCCAAAATAAAAGACAAAAAACACCTCAGCCATTTCATTTCCCCGCTCGCCACAACCAACATAGACAACAGCATCAGAATTAGAGTACTGCATATGATCAGAAAAATAAGCACAATGAATTCTACCATTGGAAGAAGTTAAAGCTCAAGAGAGATGTACAAAAACTTTTATCTTGGAAAGAGCTTGACTAATCACAGTTTTACCACAACCAAATGCACCCGTAATAGCACAAGTTCCACCAAGAACCGAGGGGAATAGGGCATCAAGAACACGCTGGTCAAAAGCAAAGTCATCAGCCAATCACATCCTTTGAAAGAAAAGTCCATAAAAAAAAACTCACAATAAGGCTTACCTGCCCAGTAAGCAGAGGGGTATCTGCAGCAAGCTTTGTTCCAACAGGTCTTGGTGCACGTACAGGCCATGTCTGCAAATAGGTGTAACACAGTTAAATTAAAAATTTGCAATTGTTAAACCAAGTGTATGGCAGTTCAACTGTACAGCTGGCAAAATATTAGCCCAGCTTAAGCAACCTGCCCAAAAATCAGCAGTCCAAAGCCAAATAGCTCAACTCAACCAGGTCAAGTACCAACTTTTGGTACAAGAGATGATGAAATGCCACAGGTAACCCAAAAATATGACTCAGAAAAAATTAATAAATTGAAACCCTAACCAACCCAGCTATTGTAACCTATAATCGTGGAAAATGTTGACATGGAAAAACAAATCAAAACCTGAAGCATGGTGAATTGCTTTTTGACACCTTGAAACTCAAGCTCCAGCACGGTATCCTACCATGACATAAAAGGGCCAATTATAGCAAAAAGAAAGTTTGTACCAAATTAAAGCATATAAAATGGCATGATAGATTTAACAGCCAAACCTTCAATGAATATTGACCAGGGGGGGCTATGTCAGTGATTTTTCCCATTGCACCAGGAGGAAGGGCAACATGATGTTGCATCAAACTGTTTTCAAATACAGTCTGCATTTGAATTTCAAAGTACCAATTTAAGTACCTTTGAAAGTTAAAAACTTAAAAGCAATAAAATTAAGTGATCTAAGTTTCATCTTATTTCTCTAAAGGAACTCATGTATGCATTGTTTTTTTTCTTAAAAGATGCAATGCATTGAAATCATATATTTTTATTGTTATTTCTAATTATTCAGGTTTTAAGACTCCCTAGCCTAAAATAAACTATAAAATAATGGCCTCCTTTTCATTTGTCTCTATCAAATTTATTGAAGGACAAAATGGCTATATACAAACTTATGTAGACCAAAATCAAAGCAAATGCAATTAGCCATTACTAGTCTCTATAACTGGGATTAGTGCCCTACCGAAGTGAGCACCATTTGCATCTCAGACCAAGGTCATTCAGGTGCCTAGCACCCTGACAGCACCTTCTACTTCTGCTTACTTAAGGAACTACTACTATAAAACACAGAACAAGGCCAATAAACTTACAGCATATAGATCTCCACCAGTTAGAAGGTCCCCATCAGCTGCAGGAAATAAGTACGGTATTTAACACCAACCTCAGAAGCCAATACCTATTTAAGTTGAATCTTAATAGCAGCGTACCTATTTTCTTAGGCTGAAAATCCCAAAGAATATCTTTGTCAAGAGCCGGGACAGAGACTCCACGAGGGATATACACATCTCCTGATCTTTTAGCAATAGTTTTCAAAGGCCTCTATATTGATATAACATTGAAACAAAAGAGAAGAGCGGATATCAATTAACACCGAGTCATAAAATATTATTGATGGCAGAGCCGGTAACTGGTAAGTTGGTTCTCACAACAAATAAACTGTCGAAAGAGCTATAAGAATACAGGAATTTAAATTGCATGTAAAGTTTGGTTGAACCTGAATGCCATCAAAAATATTTCCCAATATTCCTGGTTCCAACTCAACTGACAGAGGCTGCAATATCAATGCACAATTATAAGCTCAAAAATACAATCAATTAACTGTACAGAAATTTAAATGTAAGTTTTAGTGCAGTTGTAAAATAAAATAAAAAATGCACCTTGTGTGTCCGCAGCACTGGATCATTCACCATCAAGCCCGCCGTTTCTTCATAAACTGAAGTAAGAACATAATGAAAGTTTCATTCTAATTTTGAAACTCATTTCTGCTAAGGATCCTCACCATAGGCACAGGTAATTCTTCTTTGTTATTTTAACCATACTTTCTTTCCAAAAAAGCAAAGAACAAAAACAAACAGAAACTTAACTGAAAAACCCAATGTTAGAAATAATAAAAGACCTTGGATTGTAGCAGAGTCTCCTTCCAAACGAATAATTTCACCGATCAGATTATCATGTCCAACACGGACTAATTCATACATGGCAGCACCAGCCATTCCATCTGCAACAACGACAGGTCCTGACACCTACAATGTGATAGTTGAAGTTGAGAGAAAAGGAAAAAAAGATAGAATCCGTTAACCTGGCTAGTTCAGTAGGTTGGTAGTCAATCAGAAGAAGCAATTCAAGTTGACTGAATAGAAAAATGAACATTACAATCAAGCATCATAAACTTTTTTTCCTTTTTTGGTTCAGGAGAAAGGAAAGATGAATATCTAGCAATTTCTTCGAATATTCTATTACTTACATATCCACATGACAAATAGAAAAGAAAAAAAGAAGTCACTTTCTCATTTTGTATCGTCATGGAATTCATAATAACAAGTTTCTTAAATCAAACTCAGAGTGATAAATTGTGACAGAAAAGTAGATCCTGAGCCAGGATTAGCATCCAAGTCAAGTACACAATTACAGTTCACATGAGTAATGAAAGCAATTCAATCAAAACAAATCACAACATATACTACAACTGACTTAACAGAATCAACAATAGTTTGACAAAATAAACAGTCATTGAAAACCAAAAGAAAACAGCCAATTTTCAGTATTACCAAATCTCTAACCGAAAGACAAAGAGGAAAAATTGCACAGATGTTGAAAATTAAGTATTTTAAATACTAATAGATTGCAAAGCAGTGAAAGCATGGGATAACGAAAACAAAAAGGGAAAAAAGAAAAGAAAAGAAGGCAAAGCAAAGCAAAGCCCAGCATAAGTTATTAGGCTTACTAGAAATTTGAATAAAAATAAAACCGTCATTAAAGCATCGGAACACTCAGTTAAATCGAATTCCAGATCAATGCAAAAGAAAACGGAGATCAAGATTCAAAAAAATAAAATAAAATAAAATAAAAGTATCAGTTCACTCCAACATTTAGCTCAAACTAAAAGCACCGATTAAGAAATCATAAAACACACAAAAGTCTAAATCAAAATAATTACGGTAAGTTGAACTCTACAAATGCATATCATCCAACAAAATTACTCCAGAGATTTCCAGTTAACCTCCATCTAAAGTTAAAAGCAAATAAAATTGAGATTGCAGAGGTAAGAAATGATACAATGAGGGGAATTCACTTTACGAACATAACCATATTGATACGAGCCTTACCTGTATTAGGGAAATTGAAGAAAGAACAAAGAAACTAGGAAGAAGAAAAAAAGAATAACAGAGAAAAGGAAGAAAAATTTCTTAATTTGGATGATAACTGCCTAGCCAAGAATTGCTAGCTTTCTTCCTTTTGTATTGACAATTGAATGATCATTAGTTACAATAATATACTAGAATACAACAACTTATTAGAAAGTAACAGAAAATAACAAAAAAAATAACAAATTCAATAGAAAAATATCAATTTTTTTCAGTTGGCTCGTATTAGAACTTCCTTGTCAAAAGCATCCTTGTCCTCAAGGATCAAAATGAGGGTACTATTTCTGTAATTGGAAAAGAAGCTACCATGTTGCGTCCTCTGGAAACGAACTAGACCATTGAACCAAAACTTCAATAATTGCTTGGTTCCCCCTCTTCCTCATTCTTCTAGCCAAAATCTTTATTGGTTCTTTGGACAAAGTACAATCATCACCATGTGGAGGTAGTTCTAATTGTGTTGAAGCTTTGCCCACATGTTTCTTGAGCTGAGAAACATAGAATGTAGAGTGAATCCTTGACCTTGCAAGAACGGCTAGTTTATATGCAATTTGGCCCACTTTAGCAACAACTTGATATGGCCCAAAGAATTTGGCTGCTAACTTAAAATAATTCCTGTGCATCATAGATTGCTGTCTATATGGCTGTAAAGGAACATAGACTCAATCTCCAATAACAAATTCTCTTTCACTCCTCTTTTTATTAGCCAAGGTCTTCATTTTGTCTTAAGCTCGTTGAAGATAAAACTTAAGCAATTTAATAGCCTCTTCCCTTACCTCCAGACTCCTGTCAACTGTTTCAACTATTGAAGAGCCAGACAAGTACGGTCTATATACAGGAGTAGGCTATCCATCTACTGCTTCATAAGGAGTAGTACGTATAGCTAAATGGTAGGTGGTATTGTACCACCATTCAACCATTGGTAGCCATAAGCTCCATTCCTTGGGTTTCTCACTCGCCATGCACCTACGATATGTTTCTAAACACCAATTAACCACCTCACTCTGCCCATCCATCTCCGGGTGATAGGCAGTGGACAAATTCAAGGTTGCACCCCATCTTCGAAAAATCTCCTGCCAAAACTAGCTGGTAAAAACCTTGTCCATGTCACATACTATGCTTTAAGGAATGCCATGCAACTTATACACATTATCCATGAATACTTGAGCCACCTTTAGAGCTGAGAAAGGGTGGGATAAAGCTAAAAAATGAGCATATTCGCTTAGTCGATACACCACCACCAATATAGTGTCCATACCATTTGACTTAGGGAGTCCCTTAACAAAGTCCATTGAAATGTCTGTCCAAATGGTTGCAGGAATTAGCAATGGCTGCAAAAGTCCAGGTGATGGAGCATGGTCATACTTATTTCTTTGACAGATCGAACATTCTCTGATCAGCTTCTCAACATCCTTTTTCATTCCCTTCCAGTATAGAGTAGCAGATAGCCTTCTCATAATGGACTCAATTCTAGAATGTCCCCTTACTGCACTTCCATGAAAGAACTGCATAAGCTCTTGCCTCAGCTCAGGAATGTTGCCAACTACCAGTTTCCCCTTTTGTCTTAATTTCCTACCTATCCAAGTAAATTTTGAGTTAGCGCTGGACCGGTCTGGAGCTGTTCAATCACCTTCTGCAATTGAGGATCCTGCTTCCATGACTCTTCGATCCTCTCAATCATACCCGAGTTAACACACGAAATACACAATAACTCACCCTCTGGTTCATTAATTCTTCTAGAGAGGATGTCAGCCACAATATTAGTAGCACATGTCCGATATTTGACTTCAAAATCATAACCCATCATTTTTGGCACCCACTTTTGTTGAGCAGAAGTTACTGCTTGCTGATCAGTCAAAAACTTCAAGCTTTGATGGTAAGTTTTTATCATAAAAAGTCTTCCCACCAGATAAGCACTCCATTTCTTGACTGCCATCAAAACTGCTAGCATCTCTTTTTCATACACAAAAAGGGTTTAATGCCTCATTCGTAATGCCTTACTAAAGAATGCGATGGGTTTCCCTTGCTGTGTGAACACTGCTCCAATTCCATTGTGTGACGCATCTGTCTCCACTGTGAATTCTACTCTAAAGTCTGATAAGGCCAACACTGGGGCTAAAGTTACTCCAAGTTTTAACGTATCAAAGGCTGTTTGTGCAAGATTACTCCAAGCAAAACCATTCTTCTTCAGCAGTTTAGTTAATGGTTGAGCTATAACCCCATAAGACTTGATAAACCTCCTATAATACCTTGTAAGACCAAGGAATCCCCTAAGTTCCTTGACTGACTTTGGTACAGTCCATTCAAAAATGCATTAGACCTTCCTTGTATCCATAGAGACCCCTTGTTTCGAGATACATGCCCCAAATACTACACTTCAACTGCTCCAAAATCACACTTACTCTTCTTTACATACAATTGATTTTCTCAAAGCAACTCAAACACCTTCCTGAGATGGCCCAAATGACTAGCCAAATCAGGTGAGTATATTAGAATGTCAACAAAAAATACTAGTATAAACTTTCTGAGAAATGGCCGAAACATAGAATTCATCAAACTCTGAGAAGCAGAGGGTGCATTAGTGAGCCCAAATGGCATCACCAGAAACTCATAATGTCCAGAATGAGTTCGAAATGCAGTTTTATGAATATCAACCTCTTGCATTCTAATATGATGATATCTAGATCGTAGATCCAACTTAGAAAATACATTGGCCCCAGCAAGCTCATCTAGTAGCTCCTTAACCAAAGGAATTGGAAACTTATCCTTCACCATTAATTGGTTCAACTGCCTATAATCTACACATAGATGCCATGACCTATCTTTCTTTTTAACCATAACGATAGGAGAAGCAAAAGCACTGTTACTATCTCTGATTAGGCTTGCATCTAGCATATCTTGAACAATCCTTTCTATTTCAGTGTTTTGCACTGTAGGGTGTCTATATGGTCTAATTCGAACTGTTTATGTTTCATCTAGCAAAGGTATTTTGTGGTCTTGAGGTCTTGAAGGTGGTAAGCCCTTTGGAGGTTCAAAAAGTTCTTGATACTCTTATAATAATTGCTCTAATTCACCTTGTTCCGTAACAAAATTTTGCCTATCCTGCACAACATTCCCTAGCTGTATCAGTGCATCCAACATCCACAACAAACTGCATGGTTTATGACAACCACTAGCCTAGGTTCGTTCAAAATCCTTCATGCCTTGTTATTTAGTGGCGATTTGAATTTTTCCAAGATGAATTCCTTGTAATGTTTGCCACACTCCGTCTTACTAAAATTGCATTGTCATGGCTTGAAAGTCCCATAAAATTGGCCTCAATGATACTAGCCATTCCACTTCCAACACTACATCACAGCCTTTTAATGGAAACACTCGTAAGTCCGTAACCATTGCAACACCTTAAATAGACCATTGCAATCCTTGACATATTCCCTTACTGAGCACCTTTTCGCCATTTGCTACTGTAACACTACAACTGGTAGTTGAATGTACACTCAGCCCCAAATGTTTAGCAACATTAATATCCATGAAGTTATGTGTGGCTCCAGAATCTACAACATTAGCATTGGTTGTTTCTTAATGTTCCCTGCACCCTCATAGTCTGATATCCGGTGGTACCCACTATAGCATGAAGGGTAATAACAGGTAAATTGGTGTCATCTTTGTTTATTGATAGAACCTCACGGTTATCAGAACAATCAACAAATTCTTCTTGTTCACCTTCCTCCAAATAGTCTTCAATCAACATGTGATACAATTAAGACTTTACACACTTATGATCAAGTGTATATTTGGCTCCACACCAGTAACACAACCTATTTCTCTTCCATTCCTCCATTTCGGCTTGGGTTAAACGTTTAGGATTCGTTTTCTTATAGTTTGAAGGACCAAGTCTTGGGTGGGGTACTGCTCTACCGTTTCCTCTTGTTTTAACTCCACCAATTCAGACATTGAATTCTCATACTCCTCAGGTAGAAACCTTTCTTTCATCGCAGAAATATATGTATCCCAGGTCAATTTATCTAAACCCCCTTGACTTCTATTATAGTATTGATGCCATTGAAAGGCTCGTCCTTCCAAACTGAGCATAGTAACTCTTATCTTATAGTATTGAGGAATCCTCTCAGCTTCAAAATATTGTTCTAATTTCAGAAGCCATCCCCTAAAATCATTTCCCTCAAACTTAGGTCATTCCAATTTAAACTGATGATAATTTTCATCAAGACAAAGTGTTACTTGAGTAGTATTGGCCAGTGTATGATCTGCCATTTCCATGGATGACGTACCACCATCCAATTGGTTGACCTCTTTAAGGGCCATGTGTTCAAAGAATTTCTTGAACTCAGTCTTAATCTTCGCTCTAAATTTATCAAGCTTCTCATCGAGCTTCGCGTCTATCCTCGCCTCCATTCTACTATCAAGTTGCTGCAATTCATGTTGAATGTGGGTGATCTCCTTCTACATCTTGGTCAAATTGTTTTCTGCCATGAATAAAGGCTCCTGATACCACTTGATACGAGCCTTACCTGTACTAAGGAAATTGAAGAAAGAACAAAGAAACTAGGAAGAAGAAAGAAAGAATAACAGAGAGAAGATGAAGAGAAATATCATAATTTGGATGATAACTGTCTGGCCAAGAATTGCTAGCTTTCTTCCTTTTATATTGACAATTGAATGATCATCAGTTACAAGAATATACTGGAATTCAATAGCTTAACAGAAAGTAATAGAAAATAATTAACAGAAAAATAACAGATTCAACAAAAAAATAACAATTTTTTTTCAATTGGCTCGTATCAAATATTCGCTCTCTTTCTCTAAATCTTCAAATGTCGTCAACCGGGCTCCGTAAACTGCTGGCATTTTTTTCCCTTCTCTCTTTAAATTAAATTAGACAAAAATGGAACAAATCCAATCAAATGTTGATTGAGTGATTGAAGGAGTTTAACTTGGGAATTGCAGGATCTGATCAAAAGATTAAAATTAAATTTTTAGTTGAGAAAAATAAATAGAGCATCGATCAAAACCCTAGGGTTTCAATCGAGAAAAAAATGCAATGATGCAAAGAAACTATTCAGAGAGGGAGAAGGGTAGAGAACATGAATCATGAGATTTATGTAGATGAATATTAAACGCAATAATTTCACGCACGGTCTGAATATGACGTTAACAATAATTGTGAGTATCTACTATTTCAATTAAAACCGGATTAATAAATTAAATCGATTTTTTTCGGTTAATTGATAGGCCATCAAAATTATTTCAATTCATTATTGAAATTTTTCTTTTGAAAATTTTTTATCGATTAATTCAGTTCTTTTAAATGAAAACAATCATATTAACCCAAATTTTAAAAAAAATCATATCAAAAATTGAATCGATCATATATTTAGTTTTCAATTCAATTCGTTTAACTATTAGATACGATGACTTTTTTTTTTGTTTTTAATATTTAAAGATAAATTTAATGTTAAACAAAAATTAAATGTAGTTAATAATTAATTAAAAATATATACTTAACTTAATAGTATAGTTTTTAGTCTACAATTAAAAAGTTAAAAGTTCAAATGTCTTTATTTATAATTTAAAAAATATAAAATTAGTTTTTACTAGTACAATTCAATTTTTTTACCATTTTTACCGGTTAAACTAACTTTAAACTAGTTCAACTAATTTTCAATTTTAATATATATGCTAGACTGAATTATCAATCAGTTCTTGATTCAAACGATTTAATTGACAAATCCAGTTCAATTTTTTTAATCATTGTATTAACCACATCACTTAACATTTTTATGCTTTCTTTGTAGTTGTTTCGGTATGGTTGAAATTGATAATTGAATTTAATTATAGCTTTATTATACTTTGCTTTTGGATTTTGGTTCGATTTATTACCATGCATGGATGCAATTAGTTTGTTTTGGTATTTTAGTTGGATGTATAAAATCATTTATTAAAAAAAATTATAAAGTAAATTTTGTTTGGTTAATAAAAATTCAAACGAATTAATCAAAATTATTTCCTACTAATTCACCTTTTTGTAATTCAATTAAGTTAATAATTAAGAAAAATAAAAATATTATTTAACTCATTTAATGAAAATTTGATTCAATTATTGAACGAACCACTCCTAATTTTACTTAACTTTGTTATTAGTGTTATTAATTGTGTAGGTTTGAATTTTACAAATAAAATTAGGTGACTCATTTTTTTATTTAATAATTAAGTAATTAATTTTTATAAATATATTTATTGAGTTAATTTTTAATAAAAATTATTTAATTTTCTCGTGATATAGTGACCAGTGAAATTTATATTTTTTTATCATTGATGTATGTAATGTAATAATTTTATTGCATTATCATTTGACATTCTATTTTAAAAAGTGAATTGCAATCTAAAACGCATGAATAATTGCAGGAGTTTATCTGGTAATTCGTGTTTTCGTGTTATATTTATATATTTTATCATGCTATAATTGTGTTTAAGATTTTTACATTTATACCAATTTTGATATATTTATAATTCATATTAGATTGATTTTGAAAATATATTCGTGTTGTGTCGTATCATTTTTTTTGATTTTATGTATGTTATATTCATATAATCGTGTCAAATATTGTCAGGTCTTAGTTAAGAGGTAAATGCTGATACAATCTAAAACGTAATGGTTGATTGGATATTTTATTTTGGGCAGTTAATATTATATTTTATATTAAATTTATTTTGAGAATATATTCGTGTTATGTCGTATCATTTTTTTTGATTTTATGTATGTTATATTTATATAATCATGTCAAATATTATCAGATCTTAGTTAAGAGATAAATGCTGACACAATCTAAAACGCAATGGTTGATTGGATATTTTATTTTGGGCAGTTAATATTATATTTTATATTAAATTTACTTTATCATATATACACATTTAAATAATATATTAATAAAAAGTAAAAATTTTCATAATATTATTGAATAGAAAAATTATTATGATAGGATTAAACTTTCAAAGAAAAAAAGATTAAAATTTACAGTAAAAAGAAAAGGTCATATATTAATCAAATATTGTATTCATTTCATGTATTAGAAATTTTTAAAATTATATTATAATTTATAAAAGTTCTAGTGCTTTTCACTTAAATCCCTAGAAAAATGGCAAGCGTGTGAAGTGAATACGCAAGATGAGTACATGTAGCATTGTCTATAGTGAAGTTACTAATTATTAATAAACAATGAGGATTTTTCTTGGTAATTTAAAATTGAAAAAACAAAGTAAATAAATAAATTGTTGAACAATATATTTTTCATCAACAAGAATAAAAATAAATATAATTTTAAAAGAATGAAATTAGAAATTAAAATTACAAATTATGATTTTATCCTAACTTTGAATAAAATGATTTTCAATTTCATTTTTTCCTTTTGTTAAAACAAGATTGCACTATAAACATGGGACAAAGATATAAAGTAAAATTAAAAATAGAAATTATATGAAGAGAAGAAATTATAATCAGTTAGAAAAAAAATAAAAAAAGACATATTTAGTGTCTGTCTAGCTAGACTTTGTTTTTATTTAAAAGCTACTACGAAGATCTTATAAAAAATAAAAACTTTAAAAAATATGCTAAAATTATTTGGTAATTTTCCTTTTATAAGCGTTTTTTATAGATATTATGTTTACATATAATGATTAAGGATATTTTTGAAATAAAAATAAAAATTATGTTAAAATTTATTATGTTTTTAAAAATAAAGAATAAAAGGCTCATATTTCTTTTTTTTTTTAACATTTTTTTCTTCATTTGGTTCATTAATAAGCTAACCTTTTTCTTTATGAGTTTCTTAAAATACTTATTTGACTCAGCTTATGTTTTTAAACAACTTTTAAGCCCCAAAAAAAAAAAAAAAGGTGAAAAAGTTAATTTGGTTTTTGTTAAGTTCACATGGTTATAATTTAAAACTAATAACAAATCTCTTAATTTTAAAGATTTATAAGTGATAATTGAAATATGTAAAAAATATATATAATAATATTATGATCTTAACTCCTCTTAAACTACCTCGAGAGGTAAGATGGGATAGCAGAAATCTCTTCTCCTTTTTTAATCAATATGGAGCACAGCTGCTCGACTCAAATCCAAATTAGTCTGCAGTCCAATGGATTGTAAGATATTGAAACAAAAAATAAAAACACTCCTCTTAAATTATAATAATGTAAAAAATTAAATTGAAAATTGAAAAAGATAAAATTAACAATTTTAATTTGAATGAAGTAATTTAAAAAAAAAAAAAACCTTAAATCTTCAATCTGAGAAATAGAGTCAAGAATCTAAACTCTCGAATGAAATTCGAGTTGATTTGAACTCAAATTTATTTATTTAAATTTATATTAATATAAGTTTTATTGGATTTAAACTCGATTTATTTTAATTTTTAAAATATCTTAGACCTGCATGACATGAAATACTTTATTTTAAATGCTCCAAAATTAAAATAAGCATATTATTAATTTCTAAAAATATTAATGCAATTAAAATAATAAATATAAGTATATAACATAAAATGATTCAAATCTAAATTGATATAAAATGGTATTTAGGTCAATTACTTTTGATAAGTTTGAAGTTCATTCTGTTATATGACTGGAAATATATATGAAAAGAATTTTAACATCTACCAATTTACAATGCATTGTTTATTTGAACGAATAATTTTGTTGCGCTACTATTGAAGGTTAAACCCTTTATTCAGTGAACATTAATAGCATTACATTTGCCATTTTGCATACTAGTAATCTTGATTAGCGAAACTTTGTTTAACATTGCATATTTGTTTTAATGGTCTAGTATTATAAATTTATAGTACTTTCAATACTTGAAGAATAATATATATATATATATATATATTGCAAATAATATAGTATAATATTGTTATTTGTAGTATTTTTCGTAAACTCAAAAATATCTCAAAATAATATTATCAAATCTTTTAAGATTTAAGCTGATATTTTTAACAATTTATTAGATAAGATTTTAGGCCTCAATTTAACCCATACTCAAGTACTTTAAGTTAATTTATGGGATGCATTCGGACATTAGGTTCAATGATTAATGCACATAAATTTTTTATTCAAAGCGTAGAATTTGATTTTTCATTTTTTTGAATTTTAATTCAAAGTGAAATCTCTCCCTTACTTTTTTTTTTTTTCCATTACAAAGTACGAAATATAGAAGAAAACTCAACTTTTCTTAGTCAAATACAATCTGAATCCAATCAGAATTGGAATTGATCTAATCTGATTGTCATTAATCCGAATCCAACTTCACTCAAACTTGAAATAGTTAAAATTTAAAATAATTTGAATTTTTCTTGACTCAAACCCAACTTGATCTAAATATAAAAAAATCCTATCTTTCCTTAATCCAAAACAATAGATAGCTTAACTTCATTTAGCAAACACACCTGCAAGATAAACATAATAGCATGAAAGTGCACGTGATTAGATAATTAACAATGGATAATATCCGAAACTTAGTATTTATGTGGATACGAACAATGCAACGTTAAAAGTTGAACGTGCGGAGCCAAAACCTATTGCTGTTTTCTTTTTTCGTTATCTTCTCTTTGCTATGAGCTTTTCCTCGTATCAAATACTATTAGATATAAATATAATATAAAAATAATTAAAATATAAAAAATTTTTAACATTATAAAAATAATTTAAATATAATTTAAATAACTCGAAATATATATTATATAAATTATTATCATGTTTTGATGTTAGTGCGGAAGGAAGCAATCGGGGCTTAACAATGATGTGGAAAGGTGAAATCTCCGTTTTCTCTGCATAGTTTCTCTAGAAATCATATTGATATGGAAGTCCACGAAAGCTCAGATAACAGCTTACGGAGGTTAACAGGATTTTATGGGGAACCGGACCAAAGTAGAAGAGCAGAATCTTGGAACTTATTGCTTACTCGTGCCACTCAGTATACAAAACCATGGATGTGCTTTGGGGATTTAAAAGAGATTATATGGACGCATGAGAAGTCGAGAGTCGGATTGCGTAGAGAATCCCAAATGGAAGCGTTTGAAGAAGCATTAGATGATTGTGGGCTTGAGGATCTTGGCTTTGTAGGTAA
>JBBYHL010016441.1:0-11455 GCA_038381835.1 Adansonia madagascariensis
CAATGGCTGCTTGAAGCCCCATGACACAAGCTTCATATTCTGCGATATTATTCGTGCAGTCAAAATTTAGCCTTACTATGAACGGATAATGACTCCCATCAGGTGGCATTAATATTACCTCAATTCCATGTCCTAAAGTGTTTGATGCTCCATCAAAATACATCTTCTAGGATTGATCTTGGTTAAAGGCATCTTTATCTTCAGAAATGCACATTAGATCTTTATCTAAAAGTCAAAATTTAAGGGTTCATAATTATCTGCCGCTTGACTTGCCAAAAGTCAGCTATCGTGCTGCCCTTGATGGCCTTTTGACTAACATAGGCAATATCATATTCAAAAAGTAAGACTTGCCATCTAGCTAGCCTTCCTAGTAGTGCAAGGGCTTTGTATAGATACTTGACAGGATCAAGCCTTGCAATCAACCATGTGGTGTGATACAGCATGTACTGCTTGAGTTTCTTGGCTATCCATACTAAAGTACAGCATAACTTCTTGATTGCAGAGTAACTACACTCTCATTTCGTGAACTTTTTGCTTAAGTAGTAGATTGCTTGTTCCTTCTTTCCTAGCTCATCATACTGCCCTAATACATAACCCATAGACTTGTCGAAGAATGCTAAGTAAAGGATTAAAGGTCAATTAGGCACCGGCGGTACCAACACTAACAGGCTTGGCAAATAATGTTTGACTTTATTAAAGGCTTCATGACATGCCTCATTCCACTCTCTCGAATTTTGTTTATGAAAGAGCTACAAGATGGGGTTGCATTTGTCAGTGAGCTAGGATATGAATCTAGCTATGTAGTTCAGCCTCCCTAAAATGCTTCTCACTTCTTTTTAGGTTTAAGGTAGTGGCATATCTTAAATGGCTTTGACTTTGTCTAGGTCAACTTCAATCCCTTTTTTGTTGACTACAAAGTCTAGAAGCTTACCTAAAGTGACTCCAAAGGTCCATTTGGCAGGATTTAATTTGAGTTGAAATTTTCTTAGCCGTTCAAAAAGTTTCTGAAGGTCTATGACATGCTTATCCTCTTTCATTGACTTGGCAATCATATCATCAACGTAGACCTCAATTTCTTTATGTATCATGTCATGGAACAGGGTTACCATGGCCCGCTGATAGGTTCCCCCAGCATTTTTGGGTCTGAAGGGCATGACATTATAGCAAAATGTCCCCCACATGGTTACGAAAGTTATTTTCTCCATATCTTCGAGAGCCATCTTTATCTGGTTGTAGCCTAAGAATCCATCCATGAAGGAGAACAAAGAATTCTTGGCTGTGTTGTCTACCAAAGTGTCGATATAGGGTAGTGGGAAGTTATTCTTGGGGCTAGCTAGATTAAAATCCTAAAAATCAACACACATTCGTATTTTGCCATTTTTCTTTAGGACTAGGACTATATTGGCAACCCATTCTGGATATTTGGCTACTCCAATAAACCCTACATCAAACTATTTTTTGACTTCTTTAATTTTGAGAAGCATTTTTGGCTTTATCCTCTTTAGCTTTTGCTGGATCGGTTGGCATCTAGACTTGATGGAAAGCTTATGGACCACTCTATTAATGTCTAGTCCTGGCATGTCTTGATATGACCAAGCGAATACATCTCGATATTCCTAGACTAAGTCTATTAGCTTAGTCTTAGTTGTCGACTTTATTGAGGCTTCAATTTTAACTTTCTTTTGATCCTTCTGAGTACCAAGATTTATTACTTTCGTTGGGTCTTTAAGGGGCATGATCTGCTTCTCTTCTTGCTCAACTAATCATAAGAGGTTTGGTAGTATGAAGATCTTTTTGAAATCTTCTTCAGGATCAACTTTACTAGTGCAAATTGACTGTTTGAAATTGATCTTCAACAACTCATTAGACACATCCATATCACTATTGTCAGGACACCTGAAAAGGTAAAAAAAATAAACATTGCAAAAGGCATGCACATAAACCAAGAGATTTGGATAAAAATGAAGGTAAAAGAGTAATTGAGACAAAAAGGTTGAAAAGTGATACACAATATGGAATAATATATGCAAAAGTCATTTCATTGATAATGTTTGATAAAAAATGCCCCTTACATAGGACACCTATCTGTCTTTGGGTAAGGGCAGGTAGGTTTTCATTTTTTGATATTACATGAAAGGGATAGGAAAAGTGTAGGGGCTTCCATCATGACCCTGTCATCAAAATCAAGTTTTAATGGAAGGACCTAAATTTTATGGCTCGATATCTTGGAGATGGAGGTTGTTAAGTGCTCTATTTAAGATGATCAAGACATCTTTAGCCTTTTGCTCTTCTGGTTGGCTTGGATTGATTCGTCCTCCCGAATGAAATATCTCATGGAAAGATGGGAATATTGTCAGCTTTAATTCCCCCTCTCAACCCAATGATTATGTCATCTCTTAGTTGTAAATCCTCTTTTCTTGCTGCTTTCTTGAGTGGCCTTTAGCCTTGAATCCTAAGCCTCTTTTGTTGGCTTGAGTCGTGACCTATAGGGCTTGGGCCATCCCTTGCAGATTCTTTCCAAGCCCTTTTCCAACATGGGAACCTTTGCCAATGGTTATTTTTAAACTCGAGTGGGTACTCTTTGACATGTAAGGTTCAACTATTGGCAGTCATTTTTCCATAAATATTGCATTAACAAACTCAAAGGATTGGAAGGATGACTCTAGTGCATCTTCATTAGGCTCTATGTAGATATCCTCAGTGAAAGTAGTGGCGATCATTTCTTCTTCAGCTCTAATGGTGACTACTTTTTCATCTATCATAAATTTGAGCTTCTGATGAAGAAAGGATGGGAGGGCTCTAGTGGAGTATATCCATGGCCTTCCTAATAGGCAATTATAAGAAGGATTAATATCCATAACCTGAAAGTCCACTTCATATGTACATGGGCCTATCTGGAGCTGGATTGTGATATTTCCAATTACTTTGCAACATGTTCCATAAAAAGCTCAGACTATGGTATGGCTACTTTTGATGTTAGACTGATCGATAGGAAGTTTGCTTAATGTAGTCCTAGGCATGACATTAAGGGCTAACCCATTATCTATGAGTACTTTAGGCAACATATGTCCCTTGCAATAGGTAGTGATATGCAAAGCTTTATAACTGCCTCTACCTCTTGGTAGGTTCTCATCATTAGTGAAGGAGATATAATTATCGGCCATGATGTTGTTCACTAGCTGATTAATTATCCACGAAGATGTCCGGTGGCACATATGCTTCATTTAACATCTTTAGTAATACATTTTGATGAACCTCTGAATTAAGAAGTAGAGATAGCACATAAATCTTTGTTAGGTTGTTTGCTTAACTGGTTTACAATGTAGTATTCACTGTACTTGATGAACTTGAAAAACTTTATGGCTTCTCTTTCACTTACTGTTTCCTTGACTTTCTTGACTCAAAATTCTTTGCTTGGGCTTGAGTGGTACTGGTGCTTAAAGATGCATCAACCTTCCATTTTTCTTAAGTAGATAGAGCATAACATTTATCGTTACAGGTTAGGTGACTAACTCCTAATAATTCCATTGCAGTAGTTAAGGGAGTTAGCTCTCTAATCATCACTACCTGATTCTCGCATTTCCATGGGAGAACTTTGTTGCTCTTATACGGGAATGGCTTAGGTACCTTCATAACTAACTTTGGTGTAGGTATCGAAAAACTAGCCTCGGGACTTAACTTGCCATAAAGAATGGGGGGTTAATTTTTTCCATGAGGTAGGTTGCATAGTTTCATCTCCTATCGTGTTGATAAAATCAACGGTAGGTGTGATTTCATGATAGAATTCTATCTGGCCTGCATTCATCATTCTTTGAACCATGGACCTAAACTCACTGCATGTTTGTAGGGTTTGACCTACAATTATGTGGCAATCATAGAAGTTGTCAAGATTATCTTCTAATTTTTTTATTGCATTAAGCAACCAGACCTGAGTCAATGCTTGCCAGATTAAGAACATTGGTATCCTTACATCCTCTACGCTTGCCTTGCCTTCACATTTATTCTTAATGTCAATCATGTTTGTAGCTAGATCAGTGTGGTTTGGTAGTGAAGTTCGGGTATTTGATGCCATTTTAGCTGAGATAAGTTAGCATAACTTATGGCATTAGCCTCTCCTTCCTTCTTCTTAAGTGCAATGGGCTTCTTACTTAATCCAGCTATTTCCTCGACAGACATTCTACCACTCTTAATGGCGACATCGATCATTTCTCTGAAGAGCATTAAGTCTGTGAATTTTTTGGTGGTATTTCGTATGAGCTTTTCATAATAAGGAACACATAAGGTGTGAATGAAAGTGATTGTCATCTCTTTTTTCGTAAGGAGAGGCTGGACTAGGGCTGCCTCTTTTCTCCACCTTTGGGCATATTGTTTGAAACTTTCAGTGGATCTCTTCTCAAAATCATTAGAGAAAGTCGATATGGCGCCCAATCCGACACGTGCTGGTATTGATTTGGAAAGGCCTTAGCCAAGTTGGCCCATGATTGGGTTTTCACATTGTCTAGCTTAGTATACCACTGAGTTGCTACACCAATGAGGCTGTGCTGAAAGCAATGGATGAGGAGTTTTTCATCTTTCTCGTACCCAGCCATTTTTTGTAGGTATATTTGGACATGGACAGAAGGGTTGGTGGTTCCATTAAACTTTTCAAACTCTAGGACTTTAAACTTCGAGGGAGTGAAAAGGTTGGACACTAAAGATAGTGATTGTGCATCAAAAGCTTTGAATTTGTCACTCCCCTTGATAGCTTGGAAGCATTTTTCTAGTAGCTGGAATTTGTTCACTTCTTTCGCAGTCATGGTAGACTTTTGACCTTTTGTTTTCTCATAGTCAAGGGCTATCGGATCTATCGATGAGACTTTTGCATTCACCCCTTGAGTGCTGGGAATAAATTGACCTATCGCAATGGGATTTAGGTAGATGACTGGCAGAGCCTGAGCAATAGGTGTAGGAATGGGCCACTGTTCTTGTCTACTTACCCCTTAGGCAGGTTCTGGAATATTGGCAGGGGGACTTTCAGCGTTGGAAGGATCATTCCTTGTTTAGGGTTGCACTTTTTCTTTCATAGAGGCGATCATTAGTACCATAAGTTTTGTGATTTAATTTTGCATTTTGTATTGCTAACGAAGCATCTGGTCTTACGATTCCTTAACCATTAGCTCAAGTCGCTCAATACAAGCTTCATGATCGCTCTTCATGATTTGTTTGCAGCATCGTGTGTTGTAGCAGTGTGTGATGTAATGTTCTGTGTTCTTGATTGATCTCAGAATCCCTTACAGTTTTATGGCCCAATTCTCGTATTAGACTTTTATTTAAAAATGTATTTATTGATGAGCATTTATGATGTAATAACGAGTTAAGATAATGAATGATTAATGCAAGTGTAATGCAAAATTATGAAATTTAATGTTCATATGCATTAGAGACAATTGATTCTTGGAACAGCTTCATCAATAACATCATTCATGAAGTCACAAAGGGGTTTTTCTTTTACAACATGATTACATCTGAAAGTATCTAACGTGATTACATTATGTAATTACCCGATCCAGAAAACCCAAAAGTTGTTGCTCACGATCTCCAACAGGTATGATGTCTCACCTTATGGACCAAGCTGCTTAAATCATGTCATGCACCTCTCATTGAGCCACTTGAACTTGTTCAGTAAGGTGCTAATGTTATTCTTGGTAGTTTAGACGTGCTTGGTTTATTATCGCTTGCCAATCTAGTTCGCGTTGCTTGGAAGCCCTTGTTAGTTCATTGATATAACCTTGATGCTCCTGAAGAGACTATTCTAACTCCTAGATTCTACGAGTGAGGGCTTCATTTTTAACCCTGGCAGCTCTCATATCTCGCATTTGTGCCTTGAGTCTTTGATTCCTTCATGGGTAGGTGAAAGCAAGAGCACGTGCCCTCGTGAATTTTTCTTTACTGGTTCTGATCTAGCTTGTGATTGAGAGTGGCAACTTCCACTTCCCATTCGACTGATGTCTTGCCAATATGTCAAGACTTGTTAGCTTTTTAAAGTGTCACATAATACTTAGCAGGCTCTCGAGGTTATCTTTGAAGTGATCCCTTTCTTTAATGACTCAATCCATTTCACCACTCTTAAGATAGATATCCATCTCTAACTGGCCCTTTTCCTTCTTAAGTCGAGAGATTTTTGTAGCGAATGATGCCTTTTCTCGCTCGAACTCCCTCTTAAGTAGCTCGATCTCAGAAGATTCCTCTATTGGGATTTGTAGTATCCCAAAGTTGGGTGGTGGCAATGGATCATTGATACGGTGGAGTCTCCATTCTTCGTATCCAGGCATGGTGGGGCTTCCTCTCTAGTATCTTTCCATACAATGGATCTTCTTCCAAGCTTGGAAAGCTAACTGGACTTTCGCTTTATAATAAGGCTCTCCGTATTCAAAATCCCAATGTCCTAAGTCTTCAAAGAACAGGATGAATTGCTGGCACTGGAACTGATGCAATACCAATAGAGGAGGATAACTGGTATTTCCCCATAATCCCAGGAGTGGTACACAAGTGTAGTCTCCATATCTGTACATAATTGACTGAGGGAACACCCATGGGTCTCTCCACATGATTTTTTCCTCATTGACGTTTAGTAATTCCTCGACCCAATGCTTTTTTGTCTTATCTTGATGGCATTCTTCCTCTAATGTCATGGAAAGAGGACTGATCATGAAGAAGAAATTTTGCCTGACTCTCCTTTTCTTACCACATAAATGACTTAGGAGCTATACCTAGAGCAATAGGGCACACCCAATAAACCTTCCTGTTCTCATTCTTTTTCAAAAGCTGAAGGCAGAGTTAATGTTGCAACATAGGCAAGAAAAGAAATCTATGACTACTGCCTCAACATAACCTAAAGTCTTCGGGAATATAACGAGCCTGTAAATTGCCAGAGTGTAGACATCTTTAGCTTTCTTTTGATCAGAAAGATTTACCATGCCCTCTTTCAAGCTGGCCTAAGAAATGCATTCGCTGATCCCTTTTACTTTGACGTGACTATCAACCCATGCTTTTGTGGCTTGAAGAATTTGCCTCAACCTTTTCTTGAATGGAAGAGGTGTTAGCGCCTTGCAATAAATCCGGTCTGACTTGGCCCTTTCTATGTTGAGTAAAGCTATGTACTCACCAATGCTAGGGACTAAATCTTATTGGTTGAAGGTGAAACATCGGTAGGCCAGATTCCAAAACTGTGTCGCTGCTCACAATAAGCCATCATCCAACTAAACTCAAAGTAAGAGAGCTATATCCCTGTACTTTTTAGTGAAGGCTTCCTTCTCATTGTTATCCCAACTATCCCAAATATGCTTCAATTCTCAACAATCATTTTGATGGAAACCAATCTTGACCTCTTCATGTATTTTTAAGATGTAGTCAGGCTTTAGGATGCCCCCGTCTTGACGTTGGCGACCTTCTAACCATGTTCTAACATTTTCAAAGGACTCAATAGTTGAGATAAGCAGTTGCTCCATAAATGATGGCCCTTGCTGAACACTGAGCCAGAACAATTGTCCTAAAATGATGATAGTCATAATGGTTATGATGAAATGATGCATGCACCAAAACATAAATAAAGTGAAAATAAGTTAGTGGAACATATAGGAGACAAATGTAAGGAAATAAAGAATTTAAGAACATCGGAACAAAAAAAATCATAACATGTCTCAACCAAGGTGGTGAGACAAAAAATGGGCAGCATTTTGACATACCAGGATGCAATCTGCCCTTCATGAGGTGATGCAATATCTTATTTTGATGGAAAATAACTGACCAGTAGTAATATTCGTTTATCACCACTAGTGCGATACGCGTTAAGCCATGACTTGGACTGTATAATGGCTTACAGTATAAGACATTGTGAATGATGGTTTTTGTTCATCATCACTTATTTATACAAAGGTTAGCTGTCATTCGGGTGGCATGACGGTATGCCTTGATAAATGATAAAAATGCAGATACGGGTGACAATTGCGTACTTATTGTCACCTACATAATTATGGTAATTAAGAGTAAAGGTTAGGAATGTTTCCCCCTCTGGGTATTCTAATAGTGTTCTGGTATGGTTTGATATGGTTTAGCTTGTAGGGTTCACTATATGAGGTTTAAGTTGACACCTAAATAGGTATCCAAATTGCTCCTCCGTCCGATAAAGACAGTTGAGGGAACCCAATCTTAGATCCATCTTTGGTTTAGTGGAACTGTTTCGATCCATTGGATGTATTTCCCTATGCAAATGCGAAAGGTTACTTATGAGAGACATAGGTAATTTACATCCAGAAAGTTATGGCCACGCCTATGTGAAGGGTTACTCACGAAGGCGGATAGCTTACTTCCTCCCAATGATTGGGTTATAACCATGCCATGGAGTTTGGCGGGACACTAATGCACATGCAAGTGCATGATGTATGACGGGGAAACGATCAAACCTTTTTGTTTACTTTCGTATTACCATTTTTCTTAAATTGATGATTATTCGAAAATAAGACAATCTTGACAATCATCCAAACAAAAGATTAGTTGACAAAATAAAAAAAAGTGTCATAGTTAAATAATGACTGAAGCTCAAAAAATTGAGAACCTAGCAAGACACGGCTAGTTATTGGCCTAATTCTCTATACAGTCCCCAATGGAGTTGCCAAGCTATCGCAACGTGCCCATGGGGTGGATCCTCATGGATCTATGGGTGTATACGACATAAAATATTTTTTTGACTTGGAAATGTCTTTTTAATCGAGACTTTTCCTTCACGACATGATGAGAATGAGAGAGTACTGATTCTCAACTTATGATACAGTGAAGGGGACCACAAGACGAATCACTCATCTTATTAGTCTTGGATGACCATAATGAAATGGTCAACGCTTGGAGTCACCATTAATCATTTTAGGCTAGGGATGACGGGATGCCTATTGAAACCTATGTTTTGAGTTACGAAACTCAAAACATTGATCCCATGGTCTACGTAATACAAAGATTCATCGTTTAGGTTCAAGAGTTGGTTACACATGATGAGGTACGAACCTCTTTGCGATGCCCAAAATTGGTACCTTACTAGCTATGTCTTATCTCAGTTTCGATTCTTTTGATCTTAACTCGTCATTATTTTGATATAACCCCTTTTAATGCATGAATCTTATAGAAATACAAATCCAAGCTTTGATGAAAAGGATTTAATCTTATATACGCCCTGAAAAGATAGGGAATATAGAGATTTTCAATGAAAATGACCTCTGGATTTTACTTTGAAAAATGGAATATTCCACTTTAGATACTAGAGAGATACCCACGTGGGATATTACCCTTAGTTTTACTTGAAATGATTGGAAAACACGGATGCAAATAAACATAAAAAAATCATGTTAGTAAGGCAATAAATGAAGCAATATAACATGGATCATGCAATGATAAAGAAAGGGATGGACTATTGGAATTTATCTCGCAATTAGCATCGATTATCTAGGAATAACTGAATCGACAATTTTTGAGATGCATCTGGGTTTCTTGATTAAACGAGGTTTGTTTGACTATTCATGGAAGTCCTTGAAAGAGAAAAATTTAATTGTAGTTGAAAGACACGGTTGAAGTATACCCTCAAAAAGATGGGATTAGAGTATCCTTGTGGATTACAAATAATTTTGACAAAGAAAGATTTTTAAATCTTGACAATTTTGAAAAGTGGGGTTAGAGTATCCCCTCAGAAGGTCAGGGTTAGAGTATCCCTATGGATGACAAATCATTGTGATAAAGAAAGATTTTTCAACCTCGACAATTTTAAAAAGTGGGGTTGGAGTATCCCCTTGAAAGGTCAGGTTAGAGTATCCCTAAAAATGACACGTCTGACACTTTTTAGTGAAGTCGAGTTGGAAAACTTAAGTTGATAAAACTTTGTGATTTAGGAAATGTGTAAGCGTTTCGACAACATTTGGCAAAAGAAATTATTGTGAATGAGGATGGTAAAGATGTAAAATATGTTTGTGTCTTGATATGAGCTTATGGGAGGTCAAAGCATGTTCCCGAGTCAGATTGGGGTGATACAGAGACATTCGAATGTCTTGAAATGAAATTCGAGTAAACAACTCAATTTTGACCATAACCAAAAGTAGGAAATAGCATCACGCTATCCTATTTCCCAAATTTATTCTAAATTCATTTGAAGGCTCTAGAGGGTGGACAAGATACCGTTGGAAAGGTAACTCAACAAAGGTTAACCTAAAAATATTCCCATTATCCTAAAAAGTCACTTTTCAAGGGAATAAATTTTCAAGTTCGGATTAATTTCACGACTGGCAGTGCATACGAGGGACAAGGTGTGTTAAAATTTGAAAAATCATTCTAGACTCATTTGGTATCAAAAAATTGCAAATAATACCTTTCCAGAAAGGGAATTTCATGAACGTTTTAGGAAAAATGCTAGATGGATTTGGAAAAACCATTTAGTGGGCTTAAAGGGCCCAACTAGAATGCACTTTGTTCACTCTAGGGACTCTAGACAGTCTAGGTTTGAAAAATCATAACTCTTTCGTCCAAACTGATCCAGGGATGAACAAGACCTCATTTTAAAGGTATTTTGACACATTTTTAGAGAAGAATATTATATAACTCATGAAAAATCATTTGGGATTTTAAAGTGATTTCTCAATTTATAATAGTGCTGCTGCCAGTAGGGGATAATGTAAAGCAGAGGTTATTTCTTATTTTCATTATGTTTACGGGTCCAAACTTGAGTCGTCGACATTCAAACATCCATGACTGAAGGGAAAGAGTGGCATGAGCATCACGAACTCATTTGCATAGCCCTAGAGTATTTTAGGTCGATGAAATAGTCCGTTGATCATACCACTCAAGGTTTCGACTCAAAAACAAGGCACAAACATTTTGGGAACAAGTGTAAGGCCATTTTTGTTGCAAAATCAGAAGATTTGACATTGTTTAACCAAGATTCCAGATCTGGAAAACTTAATTTTCCCCAAGATATTTTGCTAACTTTAAGCAAAATGCTAAGTTCATGCTAATCCTTATTGGTTGAGGTTTGAGGAGGTTTTAAAAATCAGTTTTTGAAAGCCATCAAACATGCATTTAGACAAGGAGAAGACAATGAACATACAAGGGGATGACATAAAACATGAATGGGGATGCCAACTTTACCAATGGCCTAGACAAAGAAAATGTTATGCACTTTGACAAGAAAATGTTATGAAAGCTGAAAATGACAATGATTCATGACAAATGCAAACTAATGTATAAATATGCTTGGAATATGTTAGGCTAATGACTCATACATGGATTAATCATAACAAGGTGCATGGATATGGCATAAAATGTATGAGCAAGTGCTATCAAAATAATGAGGATAAAATTAGGCATTTGCACATCAAAGGGGCATTAAGGCATCCAAATCCTAAACTACCACAACCAAAGGCCACAATAATGCATAAGAATC
>JBBYHL010016452.1:0-11454 GCA_038381835.1 Adansonia madagascariensis
AATAGTGACAATATTTTATATAATTTATTTTAATTATTTTATTTATGCGTAAATAATTTTTTACGTTAATTAAGTGTTTGTTTGGGCAAATTTTGGATACAATTTAGTGACGGATCTTTATCAAACTAAAATATGCCCTCGTTATAATTAGATTAAAGTTTTTGAACAAAATATTTATATTAATGGACGTAGTAATTCAATTTTTAAATTAATGAACTTAAAACTAAAATTAAATTATTACGGTAGTTTGTGCAAAATGTGAGAAGCGTAATACACAAAGCGAACACAATATTGAAAAAAAATTGACACGAACAAAAAAAATTGAATACAATAATAATATACAAAAGTGTCAAAATCTATCCAAAATGAATTATTAACATGTAAAACATTTTAGAGTCAAAATTGAAAGAACTTGGATTAAAGTTTAGAATATGATATTTATATTAATATATGAAATATACAATGATCAAGTTCTTAAGTCAATCAATTTAGAGTTAAAATTGAATATAATAAATTATGCAAAATATAATATAATTGAAACACGATATGAATAACATAAAAAAATAATTAAAATATGATATAAAATAAAAAATAATATAAATATGACATAAATATACGAATGTGTCAAAATCTTATGAAATGAATTATTACCATGCCAATTTTTATATTAATATGTAATACCTTGAATATGATAATGGCTTAAGCATGAGCGCTAACATAAACGTCATACGAACATACAAATTTTCTTTTTTGCCCTTTATTTTCCTTTCTTCTGTCTTTCTTTTCTTATTCATTAAACAAAATTGAAAATAGACCCCTTAAACCCATTTATATCCATGCTTTGTTATCCCAAGCAAAGCATTTCAAAATTGAAATCGAGTAACCTCGTTGCTTGAGGAAAATTTTCAGTTGATGTATTTTCAATTAATAAGATACATATAAGATCAATTTAAAACTTTATGTATACGATAAGTGCAATTATATAGTCAAATCCAGCGATCAATGTATTAAAATAGTATACAAAGTTACGAGAGCATGTGAAACTAAATCAATTTGCACTAGTGTAAATTAATCTCTGCCTATATATATGCTTATAATCATAGATGGTAAAGGAGGTCATACTCTCTCATCACTTGTCTTTAGCCTTAATTTGAGAGGTGATGAGATTGGCTTCGATGAGTTTAAAAATAATGGTGGTGGCGAGATTCGATATTGAAGCATGGCGAGATTGGATATATTGGATGCAAAAATAATGGTGACGATGAGATGGAAAATAAAATAGCTATTAAGGACATTAGTTTAAAAGTGTAATAAAAACTAATATATGTTTTATTTATATATTATTTTTATTTTAAAATAATAATTATTATATTTAAAAATAATAACACATTCATGCATCTTAAATTAAAATAAATAAAATTTATTAAATAATCACGTAAGTAATTTGATAAAAATATTAATCATATAAATAATTATAAAGTTAATTAAAATCTTTAATATAAAAAATAAAATAAGGATAATCAGACAAATCCACAAAGGTTACAACTAAAATTTAAAGGATTAAAAAACAAATCATAGTGGACAAATTGGGAACAAATTCCCCATTTGAGAGACTTTTTCTTCACTTGAGGCAAGTCCTCCGGTGGGGAAAAAAATGGGCATGGCACTGTGAGAGTATTCCGTGCTAAGGCCTTGTATTCCAAACGCACATTCAGTAAAAGGGTCTCCTTTGAATCCAAATAGGCCTTTATTTCAGCCATTTTGTTTAGAATCCCAACTGCCAATTCCCTTTCTAAACATTATTTCATTTTTTTTCATCTTTGCCTCTTTTAAAAACAAACCTCTTACAGTTACGAACATGAATTTGTTCTGATCAAATGCAAAGACTACACAACCCAAGCTTCAATTGTTTCTAGCTCGCTTTAAAACTAGAAACCAAGAACCCAAACACGATCCCGCTCAATACCAACTTAAACACTGGCCACCAAGAACACTAACCAAACATGCATAAAAAAGATAGCTCAAACACCAACCACCAACCTCAAACCACTACATGCTCATGCCTACTTACGGCCATAAGACGGAGCCAATCCTATGGCCCATGCACGCAGTGCCCACTCCCAACAGCCCGATTTGAACAAAGGAGAACATAGTCGTCGCTTGCGCAAACAAAAACCCAAGTAGAAATCTATTTGTGCAACCCAAACAAAGACCATAAACCCGGCAATCTCGTCGCCGAAAACCCATTCTCAGCAACAATGCACACTGTAGCTGACTTATCACCTTTTCTGTAACATGTTTATTTTGCCCAAATTTAACCAAATCAATCTACTAGCTTACACATCGCCTCGTCGCAATTTGAAACCTTACTGTTGCTTATGCATATCGAAAACCCAAGCTTAACCACACCTGAATTGAAGCGCGAGCAACAAACCAAGGGCTAGGAAACTGAACTCTAATACTCAAAACACCCTTAAATTAAAGTTGTCGCAATTACACCGTTCAACCAAAATCTCCCTCTGACAAACTGTCGCATCTAAATCAATCAAAAACCCAAAAATCCAATCTAAATGCCCAACAACCCCAACACCTTAAAAACACTCCTTTTGTTTTCTAACATCCAACCCCTTTGTTTTTCTTTTCAATTTTGATAGGCCCTACCGAAACCAGCCCCTTGTTTTTCTAAGGTTAAAGTTTCAATATGTTGATGCAAGGATTGTCAGACTGCGCCCATTATGAGGTATTATCCGCATTGAAGTAGTGAACAAACTGTCTTCACAGTTTTATCTTTTGAGAAAAGACGCACCTCAATAGGGGAAGAGTGGCCCTTGCTTTTATAAGCCACATCCATATCTTTAGCTAATTGTGAGACTGTGCCCGCTATGAGGTATTGTCGGACTTTGGAGCAGTGCATAAACTATCTTCATGGTTTTGTCTTTTGAGAAAAGGCACCTTAATAAGGGAAAAGTGGCCCTTGCTTTTATAAGCCATAGTCCATATCCTTAGCTAATTGATGTGAGATTGTTGTCTTGCCCCAATACTATATATTCATCAACACTATTTATATATAATAT
This sequence comes from Adansonia madagascariensis, assembly GCA_038381835.1. NCBI lineage: Eukaryota > Viridiplantae > Streptophyta > Magnoliopsida > Malvales > Malvaceae > Adansonia > Adansonia madagascariensis. The sequence continues at coordinate 3,075 of JBBYHL010016452.1, forward strand.
TCACTTATAGATTATATAAATTATATTTAAAAATGTGATTGATTTAGTATTAAATAATACTAGATTTAAAAAATAATGATGGGAATTCCAAAGTTTTCTATTCTTTTTTATAGGTCCTACTACCAAAAAATAAACCTTCTCCTAAGCACCCTCCCTTTTATCTGCAACTTAAAAGCTCACATCCTACCTATCACTCAAATCTAGTCATGCCCATCCCTCAATTCTACCTCTATCAATTGTTGATACCTTTCACTTAGATCGAACAAAAATTAACCTCATCATCATCGACCACTACTAAGGTCATTCTCATTTCTTTAGATGCGTGTCAATTCACTCAACATCCACACCTCAACCACCAAATCATCACTTTGGTATTGTGGCAAACTAGATCATTTTAGGACAAACACAACATTTAATATTTCATCATGGCTCTTTGACAATGGTGTTTCTCATCATGTCGCCACTGACTTTAGCAACCTATTTCTTTATGTAACATAAATTTGGCATTAACAATATTGTGATTGGTGATGGCATTGCTCTTCTGATTACTCATATTGGATCCATCTTTCTTATTCCCCTTGCTACTACTTTTGTCTTATCCAATGTGCTCTATTCTTTAGCATGCAAAAGAATTTAATATTTATTTCTTAATTTTGGACCACTAATAATGTTTTCATTGAATCTTATCATTTTTATTTCTTGTGAATGAACTTTGCATGGGAAATCCTTTTGATTGGTCAAGCAAAGGATAGAGTGTATGAATAACCAGTTCTCCTTTTGTGACCTTTTATTTGTTTTCTCTCTCTAGTGTCAAGACCAATGGCACCATAGATTAGGTTATGGGATTTTCCTATTTTAAAGCATATCTATTCTCACTACCAATTAGATGTGCTCTTCATCACTTATTTTCTCGTGTAATGCCTACCAATGCAATAAAAGTTACAAATTCTCATTTTTTGCTACTTCTCTTGTCTCTTACAAACTGCTTGAAATTATATTTTTTGACATATGGACGTCCTCTATCATCTTCCATGATGGTTTCAAATACTATATCAAATACTACGTTATCTTTGTTGACCACTACATGAAAGATATTTAGCTTTATCTTATAAAACACAAATAAGATGTTCATGATATATTCATATCTATCAAACCATTTTGGAACACTACTTCTACTGTAAATCATCACACTAGATTCTAAAATGGTGGCTAATACACTAGTTTTGTCTCTCACATAGCCATTCATGGTATCTTTCATTTTACCACTCCTCCCTACACACTAAAACATAATTTTTCTTAAAGATGTCACTGCCACATAGTAGAAACTAGTCTCACCCTCCATTCTCATGCTTCCTTTCCTTTTAACTTTTTTGTACCATGCATTCACTACTGTTGTTTATCACATCAATGGCATGCCCATTCTAACCTTATGTTGGAAATTTTGATCCTAAAATATTGAAAATACTGTGAAACACATGAACTGGTTAAACAATATTAATCAAAATTACAAAATTACAAAAGAAATTATACAAAATTATATTACTGAATAGAAATTCAAAGAATGAATTTTGATCGAGTCAAGGTTTGTAACCTCTGAACTTAAGACGTTTATTGCTTACCTAAACATGCTTGAAAAGTTTGCAATACGTCTCCTAGGCCTCTTTGATCTCGTTATCATTCAATAGCACTTTTAAACGATAACATGATGAACCAATAGAGTGAAAAGTTTTCTCCCTTAAAATACTAAACATGATGGATAAAAGCTATTTTTTTTTCAATCTCATTTTTAATTGGTTTCTTCACAACATATATATATCCTAAGTCAAAACATTAAAATCATCATAATTGAAATATTAAGCATAAAGCATACATTAAATTATAATAGAAAAAGAGCCGTTTGGATAAAAAATTATTTTAAAAGAAACGTTTCAAATATTAATTAAAAAACGGTTAAAACAAAATTAAAGCTTGATACTATTATGGAAGGGTTCAGACAATTTCGAGCGGCAATTTGAGAACAATTTCTTATTCACCTCGGATATCAATTGTGTAAATTAAACTTATGCTATGCATTTGATATGAATATTATACGACAAACTTAATATACATATACATATTTTATATTTGTACACTATTAAAAAGTCATTGATATCCAACAATCCCCCACATGAATGAAAATTGTCTGATTAAAATGATAGATGGATAGACACAGAATGAGAGAGAATACCTTTGAAGAGTTATTGCATTTGGATAGGTAGCTTTTGGCTTTGAACCTTCCATAGCGACAACTATCGGATTTACTCAACTAACTGGTGAACTAACTACCTTTTGGCCTTGAACCTTTCATGTAAACCCAGACAACAGGTGTTACACATCCCTCTTCGAACACCCTTGGTTCTCACTGTTGTGTTCATTTTGGCCCCGAACACATTCTAGTTTCAGAGAGTGCTTTAGAGAATTTAGCCTTATCTATTCTCATAGAAATGACCACGTTTCACACTCACATAGGTGATTTCTTATTAAAGGTATCCTGCCATACCCCACTTGATCTTGTCAAGCTATAAGAATCATTAAAAGTATAACTTAACCTAACTCTTTTGCAGACGACACTGATTCATCATAGGAATGGGTAAGAGTATTTAACTTTTTCAGTGCTTTCACTAAGTTAACATAATTTAGTTATCCTTTTGAACCTAGATCTTGGGATCTCCAATCAACTAGGTTGGGTTTCCATTATGTAACTTTTATTTTGTAGGCTTAAGTCCCATTCCCTTCGAGGATTTAAAGACTTGCTCTCTCGTTAAACCTTTTATAAGTGGATTCGCAATATTATCTCTTGATTTCACATAATCAATAGAGATACTTCTATTTGAGCGCACTTACCTTACTGTATTGTATCTTCGACAAATATGTCGAGACTTACCATTATACAAACTATTTTGAGCCCTACCAATTGCATATTGGCAATCGCAATGTATACATATTGTCGACATAGGTTTTGGCCAACCTAGAATATCTTCTAAGAAGTTTCGAAGCCATTCTGCTTCTTCCCCAACTTTATTTAAAGCTATAAATTCAAATTCCATAGTGGATCTGGCTATAAATGTTTGCTTAAAAGATTTCCATGATACTACAGCTCCTCCAATAGTAAAGATATATCCACTAGTGGATTTCGAGTTTTTAGTATCTGATATCCAATTTGTATCACTGTATCCTTCAAGTACAGCTAGATATCTTGTATAGTGCAGTCCGTAATTTGACGTACATCTTAAATATCTGAGTACCCTCACGATGGCCTTCCAGTGATCATGTCCAGGATTATTTGTGTATTTACTCAATTTACTTACCGAGTAGGTTATATCTGGTCTTGTGCAGTTCATAAGATACATTAGACTACCAATTATTTGTGAATATTCGACCTGAGATATCGCATCACCAGAATTTTTCGTTAGATGTAAATTAACATCTGTGGGTGTTTTAGCCATATTGGTGTCATTCTTATTGAATTTCTCAAGGATTTTATTTACTTAATGATTTTGAGTCAACACCAGACCATCATATGATTTAGAAATTTTAATTCCTAAAATCACATCTGCTAAACCCTATCTTTCATGCTAAATTTACTGGTCAACCATGCTTTGGTGGCTCTAATTATCTCATTATTACTGCCTATGATTAGCATGTCGTCTACTTATAGACAAACAATGACATACCCCTAATGTGTATTCTTTATATATACACATTTATCACATTCATTTATACGAAACCCATTTGTCAACATCGTATTGTCAAATTTTTGATGTCATTGTTTTAGTACTTGTTTTAAACCATTTAATGATTTAACAAGCTTGCACACCTTCCTTTCTTTTCCTGGAACCTTAAACCCTTTGGGTTGTTCCATGTATATTTCTTTATCTAACTCTCTATTCAGGAAGGCTGTCTTAACATCCATTTGATGTATTCCAAGGTCGTTAAGAGCTGCTATAGCTATTAACATACGAATGGATGTTATTCTCGTAACCGGTGAATAAGTGTCAAAGTAATCAAGCCCTTCCTTTTATTTGTATCCTTTTATTACTAGTTGAGCATTATAGTTATCTATAGATCGATCTACTTTCATCTTCCTCTTAAATATTCATTTAGATCCCAAAGGCTTATGCCCGTAAAGAAGATCCACCAGTTCCCATGTATGATTTTGCATGATGGACTCTATTTCACTATTAACTGTCTCTTTCCAGAATGGTGCTTCTAGAGATAACATAACCTCTTTAAAAGTTTGAGGTTCATTTTTTAATAAATAAGTTAGAAAATCTAGACAGTATATGGTCGGCACTTTAGTCCGTTTACTCCTTTGAGGTTTGACTTGTTCCTTCTCTTCCTTTTATGGATCACTACTTGAATCCTCATGAATTCTCTTATTAGTCTTATTTCCTTATGTTTCCTTGTATGGAATTACATTTTCAAAAAATGATGCATTCCTTCATTCAAGGACCGTATTGACATGAATGTCTGAAATGTTTGACTTATACACAAGAAAACGGTAAGCTGCACTGTTATTTGCATATCCAATGAATATACAATCTACAGTCTTAGGTTGATCTTGACCTTTTTAGGCTGAGGAATCGCTACCTTAGCAAGACACCCCCACACTTTCATGTAATTATAGGAAGGTTTCCGACCCTTCCATAACTCATAAGGTGTCTTATTCGATTTCTTGTGGGGTATTTTATTTAAAATATAATTTGCTAATCAACAAAGCATCCATCATGTCTTTTAACGTACACTTTTTGCACTCTGCAATACCGTTTTGTTGAGCCGAATAAGGAGCAGTGGTTTAATAGATAATTCCATGTTCTACGCAGATATCATTAAACGATGCATCTTATTACCACCTTGGTCACTCCTTATTTCCTTAATTTTCTTGCTTAATTAATTTTCAACCTCGATTTTTAAGTGCTTAAAAACCTCTAAGGCCTTGTCTTTGCTTCGTAGCAAATAGACGTAACAATATCTTGTGCCATCATCGATAAAAGTAATAAAATACTTTTTCCACCTCTAGTTGTACGAACTTTAAGTCATAAATATCTGTGTGAATTAAATCTAGAGGTTCACTCTTTCTTTCTTTCGAGTAAAAAGGAGCTTTGGCAAATTTGGATTCGACACAAGTCTCGCTTGTAATTTTTGTCAACCCAAAATTTTGGAAGCAAATCCAAATTACTAATTCTTTGCAAGGTTTTAAAGTTTATATGACCTAATCTACCATGCCATAGATTAAGAGACTCAAGCAAATACGTAGAAGAAGAGCTTGCTTTATTACCATTCTTGTTCTTGGATATAATAGTCATGGTATTGAGCTTAAAAAGTCCATTACAAAGATAACCCCTCCCTACTAACATTCCAGATTTGGAAAGTATAAACTTATCAGATTCAAAAACTAACATAAATCCCTTTTTGCTCAACAATGAGCTGGACATTAATTTTTACGGATTTCAAGAGCATGAACAACATTGTCCAAGGTTAGTTCTTTTCTAAAGGTTATTTTCAATGCCACCTTTTCATGGCCAAGAACTTTGCAGATTGAAGAGTTTCCCATAAATAATTGCTTATCAAAAGCAGCTTCTTTGTACTCGGTGAAACTCTTCCTATCAGAACATACATGGCAACTAGCATCGATGTCAACCCACCAAGTCTTTGTGTTTTTTTACCAAGTTCACTTTTGACACCACAGCGACAAGCTCAATCTCATTATCATCAACTAAGTTGGCTTGAACTTTCTTTTCTTGTTCTTGTTCTGATTATGACGGGAATCTTTGGCATGATGTCCTTGCTTATTACAAACAAAGCAAGTTCCCATGAACTTATTTACAATCGCACCTTTGTTCCCGTGGGAAGAACTTCAGCCAACATGTTTCCTTTTGCTGGTCTTTTTCACATGTTCTATGACATTAGCTTTGGCTTCCATATTTTGAGTTTTAGCTCATTTCTCCGAACCTTGATTATCTTATTCAATTCTCAGTCGAACAATCAGGTCCTCCAAACTCATCTCTTTTCGCTTACGCTTGAGATAATTCTTAAAATTATTCCACAAAGGTGGTAGTTTTTCAATCAATGCAGCCACTTGAAATGACTCGCTTAATACCATTCCTTCAGAAGCAATCTCATAAAGAATCAACTGAAATTCCTGGAGCTGATTGATCATAGTCTTGGAGTCCAACATTTTAAAATCTAAAAATTACCGACCATAAATTTCTTTATGTCAGCATCCGCGGTTCTATATTTTCAGTCCAAGGACTCCCACAACTCTTTTGCTGTCGTCATTGGACTATACACGTGATACAACAAGTTGTCCAGACCATTGAGGATTTAGTTTTTGCATAGAAAGTCTGAGTGCTTTCATGCTTTAATTGAAGCTACAATTGTAACATTCGTTTTCCCTTCCTCAAGAACCGGAGCCTCCTCAGTTAAAAATTTGGCTAAATTGAGGGTTGTCAAGTAGAATAGCATTTTTTGTTGCCACCTCTTAAGGTCAACCCCATTGAACTTCTCGGGTTTTTCTCCATGCGTAGCATGTGGGGATAGTTGCGTAACTGGCGCAGTTGCATTACTGATACTCGGTTCAGCCATCTATTATAAAATAATAGGATCAACTTAATCATGGTCTAAAACTCTTATTTCTTAAAACAAGTAATCTTGTACACAGTTTAATATTTTATTAATATGCATAGTCCAAACAGATATATATAGAATAAATTAGCATATCAGATATGCTAAAAAATTAAGTTATACACTGATTATATAACCAGCAAGGAAAAACTAGATATACTAATCTATGTAATTTAAACTATAAACATGCAATGTATACTATCTTAATCGAACAATCACAAAAGAATCAATTTTTTTTTCCAAATCTATATGTATATATATAAATAAAGGTTTTTTTTTAAGTAAACAAAAATTAGCCACAGAGAAATATCATGTCAGACTTAAAGCATGAAAAGGCATTGTATAAATAATAGTAAATGATTGGTTATAATCTCTAGGAATTGGTTTCAAATTTTTAATTTTTTTTTAATAATGAATTACATCAATATAAGTCGTATAAGAAAAATCAAAAGTGTAAAAAAACCGATACATATAACATAGAATTTCAATCTTCAAGCAAAAGATACAACATAAACAGTGATCAACAACCTGTTATAAGAAGTACAAGCATATAATATTTAGCAACATACAGTAGATTAAAATTGTAAATAGTGTACATGCAGTATATTAGAGCTATAAACACAAAGACAGTGATTATAAATAGTATTAAAATGACTATACAAACAAGTAGTATATTAAAATATACCATAAAAGTCTTAAGTTGTTGGAAAATTTGATTCTAAAATATTGACAATACTGCGAAACACATAAACTGGTTAAATAATATTAATCAGAATTAAAAAATTACAAAAGAAATTATATAAAATTATATTACTGAACAGAAATTCAAAGAACGAATTTTGATCGAATCAAGGTTTGTAACCTCTGACTTTAAGACGTTTATTACTTGCCTAAACGTGCTCGACAAATTTTGCAATACGTCTCCCAGGCCTTTTCAATCTCGTTACCTTCAAATAGAACTTTTAAATGATAACACCATGAACCAATATAGTGAAACAGTTTTCTCCCTTAAAATACTAAACATGATGGATAAAAGCTGTATTTTATTTTCAATCTCATTTTTAATCTGTTTCTTCACAACATATATATATATCCTAAGACAAAACATTAAAACCATCATAATTGAAATATTAAGCATAAAGCAGAAGTTAAGTTATAATGGAAAAAGAGCCGTTTGGATGAAAAATTATTTTAAAAGAAACGTTTCAAATATTAATTAAGAAACGGTTTAAACAAAATTAAAGCTTGATACTGTTATGGAAGGGTTTGGACAATTTCAAGCGGCAATTTGAGAATAATTTTTCATTCACCTCAGATATCAATTATATAAATTAAACTTATGTCATGTATATCGATACGAATATTATACAACAAACTTCGTATATATATACATATTTTATATTTGTACATGATTAAAAAGTCATTGATATCCAACACCTTAAATCTCTCTTCACGCTTTAAAAGAGTTTTCGGTACCCCTCCAAATTATACTGAACTTAGAATCGTTAGGTGTCTACACTGTCTATAGTTTTAGTGATATTCTGCTCGCAAACTTAAAACATCTTTCTAAACCATGTCTCTTCCTTAAGTACTCTCTCACCCATAGCGCCTATTTTTGTTATGATTCTTCCACATCCCAGATTTTGTCTCTTGTCATGTCAAGTTTGTTGAGTTTGTTTTTCCTTTTACCTCTTTTCATACCCACCTACCTTGTTCC
>JBBYHL010016463.1:0-11453 GCA_038381835.1 Adansonia madagascariensis
TCAAAGTTTCTCTATCAATTGGAACAAACATGGATTCACAAAATAAGCTCCTTGCCATTTATGATTGGGTGCCATAAGCTCATTCTCCTCATTGGGATAAATGAATTGATGCTTTGATTTCATAAGAAAAACTTTACTTCTTACCCCTTTTTAGAATTAAATTTTGTCAATTGGGATAAACACTGATTCATTTAACAATCTCCTCTCTTTTTATGATTAGGCACCATAAACACATTCCCCTCATAGGGATAAATGACATTGATGCTTTAGTTTTATATAAAAAGCTTCACTTTCCACCATTTTATAGAATTAATGTTCATCTGTCAATTTGGACAAACATGGATTCACACAATAATCTCTTTCTTTTCATGATTGGGCACCATAAACACAATCCTCTTATTAGGGTAAATGATATTCATACTTTGGTTTCATAAGAAAAGCTTTTCCTCCCTCCACCCTCTATTTTAGAATCAAAGTTCGTCTATCAATTAGGATAAATATGAATTTACATAATAATCTCTTTTCTTTTCATGATTAGGAACCATAAACTCATTCTCCTTATTGGGATAAATGACATTGATGCTCTGGTTTCATAAGAAAAGCTTTTCTTTCAACCATTTTATAGAATCAAAGTTCATGTGTCAATTAAAACAAACATGGATTCACATAATTATCTGCTTTCTTTTCATGTCAGGGCACCATAAGCTCGTTCTATTCATTGGGATAAATGACATTGATGCTTTGGTTTCATAAAAAAAGCATCATTTTCCACCATTTTTAGAATTAAACTGTCTGTCAATCAGGACAAAGATGGATTCGTATAATAATCTCCTTTCCATTTTTGATTGGATGCCATAAACTCATTCTCCTCATTGGGAGAAATGAATTGATGCTTTGGTTTCATAAGAAAACTTCACTTCCCACCATTTTTTAGAATCAACTTTCATCTGCCAACTGGGATAAACATGGATTCTTGTAATAATCTCCCTTATTTGCATGATTGGGCACCATAAACACATTCTCTTTATTAGGATAAACAGTATTGATGCCTCAATTTCATAAGAAAAACTTCACTTCCTACCATTTTTTACAATTAAATTTTGTTTATCAATTAGGACAAACAAGGATTCGCATAACAGTCTCTTTTCTTTTCATGATTGGGCAGCATAAACTCATTCTCCTCACTGGGATAAATGAATTGATGCTTTGGTTTCATAAGAGAAACTTCACCTCCCACCATTTTTTAGAATCAAATTTCATCTATCAATTTTGATAAACATGGATTTAGGTAATAATCTCTTTTCTTTTCATGATTGGGCACCATGAACACATTCTTTACATTGGGATAAATGATATTGATGCTTCGGTTTCATAAGAAAAACTTCACTTCCTACCATTTTTTACAATCAAAGTTTCTCTATCAATTGGAACAAACATGGATTTGCATAATAAACTCCTTTCTATTTATGATTGGGTGCCATAAACTCATTAACCTTATTGGGATAAATGAATTAAAGCTTCAGTTTCATAAGAAAAATTTCACTTCCTACCATTTTTTTAAAACTAAATTTTATTTGTCAATTAGGATAAACATGTATTCATGTAACAATCTTTTTTTGTTTCGTGATTAGGCACCATAAACACATTCTCCTCATTAGGATGAATGACATTGATGCTTCAGTTTCATACAAAAAGCTTCACTTTCTACCAATTTATAGAATTAAAGTTCGTCTATTAATTTAGATAAACACAGATTCACATAATAATCTCTTTTCATTTCTTGATAATGCACCATAAACACAATCCTGTCATTCAGATAAATGATATGCATGCTTTGCTTTCATATGAAAAACTTCTCCTTCCCCATCTTTAATATCAAAGTTCATTTATCAATTAGGATAAACACAGATTCATGTAATAATCTCCTTTCTTTGCATTCTTAGGAGCCATAAACTCATTCTCCTCATTGGGATAAATGATATTGATGCTTCAGTTTCATAAGAAAAACTTCACCTTTTGCCATTTTTTAAAATCAATTTTTTTCTATCAATTAGGATAAACACAGATTCATGTAATAATCTCCTTTCTTTTCATAATGGGCACCATAAACACATTCTCTTCATCGGGATAAATGATATTGATGCTTTGATTTCATAAGAAAAGCTTTTCTTTTAACCATTTTTTAGAATCAAAGTTCATGTGTCAATTAGGACAAACACGGATTCACATAATAATCTCTTTTCTTTTCATGATTGGGTGCCACGAACGTATTCTCCTCGTTGGGATAAATGATATTAATGCTTTGGCTTCATAAGGAAAACTTCACTTTCTACCATTTTTGGAATTAATGTTTGTCCGTCGATTTGGACAACCACAGATTCACATAATAATCTCTTTTTTTTTTCATTATTTGGCACCATAAGCTCATTCTGCTCATTAGGATAAATGACATTGATGCTTTGGTTTCATAAAAAAAGCTTCACTTTCCACCATTTTATAGAATTAAAGTTCGTACATCAATTTGGATAAATATGGATTTACATAATAATCTCTTTTCTTTTCATGATTAGGCACCATAAACACAATCTCCTTATTAGGATTGATGTTTTGGTTTCATAAAAAAAGCTTCTCTTTTCACCATTTTGAGAATTAAAGTTTGTCTGTCAATTAGGACAAGCATGAAATCGTATAATATCTCCATTCTACTTATGATTGGGCGCCACAAACTTATTCTCCTCATTAGGATAAATAAATAGATGCTTTGGTTACATAAGAAAAACTTCGCTTCCCATCATTTTTTAGAATCAAATTTTGTCTGCCAATTCGTATGAACACGGATGCACATAATAATCTCCTTACTTTTCAGATAGGGCACCATAAACACATTTTTCCCATTGGGATAAATGATATTGATGCATCAGTTTCATAAGAAAACTTCACTTCCTACCATTTTTTGCAATTAAAGTTTGTTGGTCAATTAGGACAAACATGGATTCGCATAATAATCTCCTTTTTATTTATGATTAGCTGCGATAAACTCATTCTCTGCATTGGGATAAATGAATTGATGCTTCAGTTTCATAAGAAAAACTTCACTTCCTAGCATTTTTTAGAATTAAATTTTGCATGTCAATTAGGATAAATATGGATTCACGTAACAATCTCCCTTCTTTTCATGATTAAGCACCATAAAGACATTCTCCTCATTGGGATAAATGACATTGATGCTTTATTTTCATACTAAACACTTCACTTTCCAGCATTATTTAGAATTAAGGTTAGTCTGTCAATTTGGACAAACACGGATTCACACAATAATCTCCTTTCTTTTCATGATTGGGTACCATAAACACAATCCTCTCTTTAGGGTAAATGATATTCGTGCTTTGGTTTCATGAGAAAACATTTCCTCCCTCTATTTTTATAATCAAATTTCATCGATCAACTTGGATAAACACGAATTCACGTATAATCTCCTTTCTTTTCATGATTGGAAATCATAAATTCATTCTCCTCCATTGGGATAAATGACATTGATGCTTTGGTTTCATAAAAAAAGCTTTTCTTTTGACCATTTTTTAGAATCAATGTTCTTGTGTCAATTAGGACAAACACAGATTCACATAATAACCTGCTTTTTTTTCATGTTTGGGTGCCATAAGCAAGTTCTACTCATTGGGATAAATGACATTCATGCTTTGATTTCATAAAAAAAGCTTCACTTTCCACTATTTTTAGAATTAAAGTTTGTCTATCTATCGAGACAAGCACGGATTCGCATAATAATCTTCTTTCCATTTATGATTGGGTGCTACAAACTCATTCCCCTTATTGGGGTAAATGAATTGATGCTTTGGTTTCATAACAAAAACTTCACTTCCCACCATTTTTTAGAATCAAATTTCATATGTCAACTGGGATAAACATAGATTCATGTAATAATCTCCCCGTTTTTCATGATTGGGCATGAAAAACACATTCTCCTTATTGGGATAAACGATATTAATGCTTCGTTTTCGCAAGAAAAACTTCACTTTGTACCATTGTTTACAATCAAAGTTTGTTTGTCAATAGGGACAAACATAGATTCACATAATAATCTCCTTCCTTTTCATGATTGGGTGCCATAAACTCATTCTCCTCATTGGGATAAATGAATTGGTGCTTTGGTTTCATAAGAAAAATTTCACTTCCCACCATTTTTTATAATCAAATTTCATCGGTCAATTTGGATAAACATGAATTCACGTATAATCTCTTTTCTTTTCATGATTAGGCACCATAAACACATTCTTCACATTGGGATAAATGGTATTGATGCTTCAGTTTCATAAGAAAAACTTCATTTCCTACCATTTTTTACAATCAAAGTTTGTCTGTTAATTGGGCAAACGTGGATTCGCATAATAAACTCCTTTTAATTTATGATTGGGTGCCAAAAACTCTTTCTTCTTATTCAAAGAATTGAATTGATGCTTTGGTTTCATAAGAAAAGCTTCACTTCCCTCCATTTTTAGAATTAAATTTTGTATGTCAATTGGGATAAACATGGATTCATGTAAGAATCTCCTTTTTTTTCATGATTGGGCACCATAAACACGTTTTCCTAATTAGGATAAATGATATTGATGCTTGGGTTTCATAAGAAAAACTTCATTTCCTACCATTTTTTTCGATTAAAGTTTATCTATCAATTAGGACAAATATAGATTTGCATAATAATCTCCTTTGTAATATGATTAGGCGCCGTAAACACATTTTCCTCATTAGGATAAATGAAGTGAAGCTTTGGCTTCATAAGAAAGACTTCATTTCCTTCTATTTTTTAGAGTCAAATTTTGTCTATTAATTGGGATAAATATGGATTCATGTAATAATCTCCTTTTATTTCATGATTGAGCACCATAAACACATTCTTCTCATTGGGATAAATGATACTGATGCTTTGGTTTCATAAGAAAAACTTCACTTCCTACCATTTTTCTAATCAAAGTTTATCTTTCTATTGGGACAAATATGGATTCGCCTAATAAACTCTTTTCTTTTCATGATTAGGTGCCACAAACACATTCTCCTTATTGGGATAAATGATATTGATGCTTTGATTTCATAAGAAAAACCTTACTTCCCACCATTTTTTAGAATCAAATTTTGTTTGGTAATTGGGATAAACACGGGTTCATGTAATGGTCTCTTTTTTTTTCATGATTGGGCACCATAAACATATTCTCCTCATTGGGATAAATGATATTAATGCTTTAGTTTCATTAGAAAAACTTCACTTCCCACCATTTTTTAGAATCAAATTACATCGGTCAATTGGGATAAACATTGATTCATGTAATAATCTCCTTTTTTTTCATGATTGGGCACCATAAACACATTCTCCTTATTGGGATAAATGATATTGATGCTTCGGTTTCATAAGAAAAACTTTGGTTCCTACCATATTTTACAATCAAAGTTCATCTGTCAGTTGGGACAAACATGAATTCATATAATAATCTCCTTTTTTTTCATGATTGGGCGCCATAAATTTATTCTCCTTATTGGGATATATAAATTGATGCTTTGGTTTCAAAAGAAAAACTTCACCTCCCATCATTTTTTAGAATCAAATTACGTCGATCAATTGGGATAAACACGGATTCACGTAATAATCTCTTTTATTTTCATGATTGGGCACCATAAATGCATTCTCTTCATTTGGATAAATGATATTGATGCTTCAATTTCATAAGAAAAACTTCACTTCTTACATATTCTATAATAAAGTTCATCTGTCGGTTGGGACAAATACAGATTTGCATAATAATCTCATTTCTTTTCATGATTAGATGCCATAAACTCATTCTCCTCATTGGGTATATGAATTGATGCTTTGCTTTTATAAGAAAAACTTCACTTCCCACTGTTTTTTAGAATCAAATTACATCTGTCAATTCGGATAAACACGAATTCACATAATAATCCACTTTTTTTTCATGATTAGGAATATTAAACTCATTCTTCTTATTGGGATAAATGAATATGATGCTTTGGTTTCATAAGAAAAGCTTTTTTTTCAATCATTTTTTAGAATCAAAGTTCATGTGCCAATTAGGACAAACACAGATTCATATAATAATCCACTTTTTTTCATGTTTAGGCACCATAAGCTCGATCTACTCTTTGGGATAAATGACATTGATGCTTTGGTTTAAAAAAAGCTTCACTTTCCACCATTTCAGAAATAAAGTTGCTTGTCAATTGGGACAAACACGAATTTGCATAATAATCTTCTTTCTAGTTATGATTGGGTGCCATAAACTCATTCTCTACATTGGGATAAATGAATTGAGGCTTTGGTTTCATAAGAAAAACTTTACTTTCCACCTTTTTATAGAATCAAATTTCATCTGTCAACTAGGATAAACACGAATTCATGTAATAATCTCCTTTTTTTTCATGATTGGGCACCATAAACACATTCTGCTCATTGGGAAAAAAGATATTGATATTTTAGTTTTATAAGAAGAACTTTATTTCCAACCATTTTTTGCAATCAAAGTTTATCTTTCAATTAGGAAAAACATGGATTCACATAATAATCTCCTTTCTTTTCATGATTGGGTGCCATAAACATATTCTCCTCAATGGGATAAATGAATTGATCTTTTGGTTTCATAAGAAAGACTTCACTTCCCTTCATTTTTTTAGAGCTAAATTTTGTCTGTCAATTGGGATAAACACGAATTCACATAATAATCTCCATTTTTTTCATGATTGGGCACCATAGACATATTCTTCTCGTTAGAATAAATGATATTGATGTTTTAGTTTCATAAGAAAAACTTCACTTCCTATAATTTTTACAATCAAAGTTTATCTATCATTTAGGACAAATATGGATTCACATAATAATCTCCTTTCTTTTCATGATTGGGCACCATAAACACATTCTCCTCATTGGGATAAATGATATTGATGCTTTAGTTTCATAAAAAATGTCATTTTCTGCCATTTTTGGAATTGAAGTTCATCCATCGATTTGGACAAACACAGATTCACATAATAATCTCCTTTCTTTTCTTGTTTGGGCACCATAACTCGTTCTACTCATTGGGATAAAGGACATTGATGTTTTGGTTTAAAAAAAAGCTTCTCTTTCTACCATTTTGAGAATTAAGGTTCATCTATCAATTGGAACAAATACAGAATCACATAATAATCTCCTTTCTAGTTATGATTGGGTGCCATGAACTCCTTCTCCTCATTGGGAAAAATAAATTGATGCTTTGGTTTTATAAGAAAAACTTCACTTCCCACCATTTTTTAGAATTAAATTTCGTCTGTCAATTGGGATAAACATGAATTTACATGAAAATTTCCTTTCTTTTTATGATTGGGCACCATAAACACATTCTCCTTATTGGGATAAATGTTATTGATGCTTCAGTTTCATAAGAAAAACTTCACTTCCTGCCATTTTTTACAATCAAAGATCATCTGTCAAGTGAGACAGACATGGATTCACATTCTTTTCATGATTGGGCACCATAAACTCATTCTGCTCATTGGGATAAATGAATTGATTCCTTGGTTTCATAAGAAAAACTTTGCTTAAGATCAAATTTCATCAGTCAATTGGGATAAACATAGATTTACGTAATAATCTCTTTTCTTTTCTTGATTGGGCACCATAAACATATTCTCCTTATTGGGATAAATGATATTGATGCTTCAATTTCATAAGAAAAACTTAACTTTTACCATTTTTTTCAATCAAAGTTCATCTGTCAGTTAGGACAAACATGGATTCACATAATAATCTTTTTTCTTTTCATGATTGGGAGCCATAAACATATTCTGCTCATTGGATAAATGATATTGATGCTTTGGTTTCATAAGAAAAAACTTCACTTTTTACCATTTTTGGAATTAAAATTTTTTCGTCGATTTGGACAAACACAAGTTTAAAAATAATCTCTTTTTTTTTTTCATTATTTGGCACCATAAGCACATTCTACTCATTGGGATAAACGACATTCATGCTTTGGTTTCATACAGAAAGCTTCACTTTTGACCATTTTATATAATTAGAGTTTGTATGTTAATTTGCACAAACATGGATTCACACAATAATTTCCTTTCTTTTCATGATTTGGCACTATAAACACAATCTCCTTATTGGGATAAATGATATAGATCTTTGGTTACGTAGGAAAAACTACTCTTCCTGCCATTTTCAGAATCAAAATTTGTCTATCATTTATCCCAACATGGATTCACATAATAATCTCCTTTGTTTTCATGATTAGGAACTATGAACACATTCTCCTCTTTGAGATAAATGATATTGATGCTTTGGTTTCATAAGAAAAAATTTTCTTTTCAACCATTTTTAGAATCAAGGTCCATGTGTCAATTAGGACAAATACGGATTCACATAATGATCTCCTTTCTTTTCATGTTCGAGCCCCACAAGCTCTTTCTACTTATTGGGATAAATGATATTAATTCTTTAGTTTCATGAAAAAAGCTTTACTTTCTACCTCTTTTGGAATTAAAGCTCTTCTGTCAACTAGGACAAACATGGATTCAAATATAATCTCCTTTCCATTTATGATTGGGTAACACAAACTCATTTTCCTCATTGGGATAAACGGATTGATGCTTTGGTTTCATAAGAAAAGCATCACTCTCCATAATTTTTTAGAATCAAATTTCATCTGTCAATCAGGATAAACACGGATTCATATAATAATCTTTTCTCTTTTCATGATTAGGCACCCTAAACACGTTCTCCTCATTGGGATAAACGATATTGATGCTTCGGTTTCACAAGAAAAACTTCACATTTGACCATTTTTTGCAATCAATGTTTGTCTATCAATTGGGATAAACACGGTTTTGCATAATAATCTCTTTTCATTTCATAATCTGGCCCCATAAACTCATTCTCCTTATTGGGATAAATGAATTCATGCTTTGGTTTCATAAGAAAAACTTCACTTTCCACCATTTTTTAGAATCAAATTTCATCTGTCAATTGGGATAAATATGGATTCATGTAATAATCTATTTTCTTTTCATGATTAGGCACCATAAGCATATTCTCCTTATTGGGATAAATGATATTGATGCTTCAGTTTCATAAGAAAAAATTTCACTTCCCACCATTTTTTAGAATCAAATTTCCTTATGCCAATTGGGATAAACATGGCTTCATAAAATAATATCATTTCTTTTCATGATTGGGTACCATAAACACATTCTCCTTATTTGGATAAATGACATTGATGCTTTGGTTTCATAAGAAAAGCTTTTCTTTCAACCATTTTTTTGAATCAAAGTTCATGTGTCAATTTGGATAAACACGGATTCACGTAATAATCTCTTTTCTTTTCATGTTTGGGCACCATAAGCTTTTTCTACTCATTCGAATAAAGGGCATTGATGTTTTAGTTTCATAGAAAAGCTTTCCTTTCTACTATTTTGAGAATTAAAGTTCGTCTATCAATTGGAACAAGCATGGAATCGCATAATAATCTCCTTTCTACTTATGATTGGGCGCCATAAACTCATTCTCCTCATTGGATATATAAATTGATGCTTTGGTTTCATAAGAAAACTTCACTTCCTACCATTTTTTAGAATCAAATTTCATCTGTCAATTAGGATGAACATGAATTCACATGATAATCTCATTTCTTTTCATGATTGGGCACCATAAACACATTCTCCTTATTAGGATAAATGAAATTGATGCTTCAGTTTCATAAGATCACTTCTTACCATTTTTTACAATCAAAGTTCATCTGTCAATTAGGACAAACGTAGATTCGTATAATAATCTCTTTTCTTTTCATGATTGGGCACCATAAACTCATTCTGCTCATTGGGATAAATGAATTGATGCTTTGGTTTTATAAGAAAAACTTAGCTTAAAATCAAATTTTGTTTGTCAATTGGGATAAACACAGATTCACATAATAATCTCCTTTCTTTTCATGATTGGGCACCATAAACACATTCTTCTTATTAGGATAAATGACATTGATGCTTCAGTTTTATAAGAAAAACTTCACTTCCTACCATTTTTTACAATTAAAGTTTGTCTGTCAATTAGAACAAACATGGATTCGCATAATAATCTCCTTTCTTTTCATGATTGGGAGTCATAAACACATTCTCCTCGCAGGGATAAATGTATTGATGCTTTGGTTTCATAAGAAAAACTTCACTTTTTACCATATTTGGAATTAAAATTTATCCGTTGATTTGGACAAATATAGGTTCAGATATTAAACTTCATTTTTTTTTCAATATTTGGCACCATAAGCACGTTCTACTCATTAGGATAAACAACATTGATGTTTTGGTTTCATAGAAAAAGTTTTAATTTTCGCCATTTTATAGAATTAAAGTTCGTTTGTCAATTTGAACAAACATGGATACACATAATAATCCCTTTTCTTTTCATGAGTTGGCACCATAAACATAATCTCCACATTGGGATAAATGATATTGATGCTTTGGTTTCATAGGAAAAACTTCTCTTCCTACTATTTTTAGAATCAAAGTTTGTGTATCATTTATCCCAACATGCATTCACATAATAATCTCCTTTGTTTACATGATTAGGAACCATAAACACATTCTCCTCATTAGGATAAATGATATTGATGCTTTGGTTTCATAAGAAAAGCTTTTCTTTTCAACCATTTTTTAGAATCAAGGTTCATGTGTCAATTAGGACAAACACAGATTCACATAATAATCTCTTTCTACTCATTAGGATAAATGACATTGATGCTTTGGTTTCATGAAAAAACCTTTGCTTTCCACCATTTTTAGAATTGAAGCTCATCTGTCAATTGAGACAAACATAGATTCAAATATAATCTCTTTTCCATTTATAATTGGGTACTGTAAACTTATTTTCCTAGTCAGGATAAATGGATTGATGCTTTGGTCTCATAAAAAACTTCACTTTCCACTATTTTTAAAATCAAATTTCATCTGTCAATCGGGATAAATATGGATTCACATAATAATCTCCCTTTTTTTCATGATTAGGCACCCTAAACACATTATCCTTGTTGGGATAAATGAATTGATGCTTTGGTTTCATAAGAAAAACATCACTCCCTACCATTTTTTAGCATTAAATTTCATCGGTCAATTGGGATAAACATGCATTCATGTAATAGTCTATTTTCTTTTCATGATTAGGCAACATAAGCATATTTTCCTCTTTAGGATAAATGATATTGATGCTTCGGTTTCATAAGAAAATTTTCACTTCCCACTATTTTTTAGAATCAAATTTCCTTCTATCAATTGGGATAAATACGGCTTCACAGAATAATATCCTTTCTTTTCATGATTAGGCACCATAAACACATTCTCCTCATTTGGATAAATGATATTGATGCTTTGGTTTCATAAGAAAAGCTTTTCTTTCAACC
>JBBYHL010016484.1:0-11453 GCA_038381835.1 Adansonia madagascariensis
AAAAATAATACGAATACTAACAAATATTTTTTTTCTTATTTTTCTTTCTCCTTCCTCTTTTTTTTATTCGCTTTTTTCCTACCTTTCTTCTCCTTTTTTTCTTTCTTTCTTTCTTTCTTTCGCTATCGTACTCTCCTTTATCTCTCTCCCTTGAATGAAAGACAAAAAAAAAAAATAAAGACAAAACACAATATGCAAAATATACAGTGAATTAAAATACGATATGAATATAATATAAAAAATAATTAAAATATAATATAAATAATATAAATATGATATAAATTTATAAATATTTTAAAATTATATAAATTTATATAAAATAATAATATTTTAAATATTTAAAAAATAATATAAATATAAATAAATATTTTTCTTGTTTTTCTTTTTCCTTTTTTATTTCCCTTTTTTCTTTCTTTTCTTCTCTTCATTTCTTTATTTCTCTCGCCTAATCTCCTTTAAGTCTCTCCCTTGAAAAAAAAAAAAGACAAAAGACAAAAGACGAAACAAAGAAGCTGACATGTGTCAGCACATAAGCTGCTTGTCTGGCTCGTTGATACGATATTTAATTAAAAATAAATTTATTTACGTTTACTTTTAAAATTTTTTTAATATATTAACAATATCAGATTTACTTATTGTATATATATATATATATATATCGGCGAATATTTTTGGCTTTTTTTCCTTTTTCGATTACTGGAGTGGCTGTCAGCTCATTCCTTATCCTTCTCGTCGAAACAAAAGAAAGATTTTTTATTTTCGTTTTTGTACTTAATTAAATTAGTAGTTTTTCTTGTTTGTTGTCTTTGTTTCTTTTTTTTTTCCTTTTTATTTTTAAATCTTATGAGGTTATATATAGATTTTTTTTGAGAATAAGGCTACATATAAAGTTATTTTTTTATAAACCGATAATCTAATTTTTAATTTTATAAACGAATAAAAAATTATTATATATTTTATTTTTAATTAATTCTTTTACCTTTTAATTAAAAAATACATATTACTCTAACTTAATTTACAAAGTCTAAAAAAATGGCACAGATAATGTATGAGATAAATTTTTAATTATATTTGTCATCTAACAATAATTCTATAGTGTTAGGCCTCCACATCTACTCACCTTTAATTTATAATGCCTATGTGAAAAACATATTTATCATTTTAAAAGAAAAAAAAAAAACTTATTTCCTCCAATAAATATGCTATAATTTACGTAACATTAATAAATTACTTCTTTATTTTTACTAAAAATAATCATCTACTAAAATACTTCAAAGTATTATTTTATTAATAATTTGAATAACAAACTTTTCAATATATAAATATATATATATATATATATTCAACTATTTCATGTTAAATGTTTGTTACTAGACAATTAAAATTGTGAGCGGTAACCTTTACCAATATTGATTAATGTCCATTGGGCCTTAAATAAGAATAACCCAAGAATGAAATTTGAAATAATAAATATTAATAAAAATATAAGTTCTTATTTCACTTATTACTCTATACTTGAAATAGTTTTTTTTTTAAGTGATACATAAATCATATTAAATATTCTGAAACTCCAAATTAAACTATATTTTTCAATAAATTCATAATTTGATATTCTTTATTTTTTTTTATTATTTATGCAAAAGGTATGGGAGTATTAAAATTTTGCTAGCAACCGAAGTTGTTCATGACTTGAATCTAAGTAAGATTCCAATAATATAAAAATTATTTTGTTCAATGACTTGTCAAATTCGAAAAAAATTATTTTATTATTTAAAATATTAAAAAAAATTATATTGATATTTATAATTTTAATAATTAAATTTAAATAAAAATATTTTTTATTAATTTAATAATAATTTAAATCAAACTAAATCATTTTCAATTGAAAAATACATTTGTCGAGTTGAATCTATCGGACAGGGAACCATTCGACACAAATAGTTTCAAGTTTCAACCAAGCTTAAGGAAGACGTTGATGGATATTATGATATTAATAACTTGATTGTGAGATTAGAGGATATGTCAACTGTTAAGAGTTAGGAACACTAACAATAAATCTCTTTTTTCTTTTTTTCTCTCCATTGATAATACTTCATCTTTCCTAAATTCCCATAAATTATATTCTCTTAGTTTAATTTAATTCCCTTTTCTGTCATTTTTTTTTATTTTAGAATTTTATTAATTAAAAGTAAAAAATAAATTATTTTATATTTTTTATCAAATATTTATATTATATTTTTATTTTTAATAATAACAGTAAAAGAAATAACTATTCCTCACAACAATAAAATTAATTTTAAATTACACAAATAATATTAAAATATTTCAATATCCCCATTTCAAATTTGTAAAGGATTATCCATTGCTGATGATACATCGGCTCCTTTCCCCACCACAGATCCGATTCATTATTGAACGCTTCGAGGGCTCCTACGAACTCCCTGCTTCAATTCGGTAATTTGCTAGCTTTCATTATACTTTTTGCAACTGAAATTGAAATGTTAATTTGAACAATGTTTTCTAGTTCAAATTTTTTTTGATTAATTCTGAGGTTAACTACAAATTTGTTCGAAGTGATTTTGGCTTAGGTTAGTTTCTTACTTGTTCGATATTATTGTTAACTCCAAAATTTTTAATTTGATATAATATCTGAATTAGAAAAGGTTTAGATTAGGCGTAATCGAGGAGAACGTTATTGGTTTGGCCGATTGGGCATCGAAATCTGAAAATGGCATTGAAGTTTCTGAACAAGAAAGGATGGAACACGGAAGCTTGAGGAACATCGAAAACGTGTGGAAGGCAGAGCAGAATGATGAAGCTTAGCAGAAGAAATTGGAAGAGCTCCGCGAGAAGATTCACGGGGGAAGGGAACGGTCTGAGTTTCGTCTTCTTCAGGACCGGGCTGGCCTTGTCTCGTACGTCTTTTCTTCCCCCCCCCCCCCCACATTTTGTTATATGAAATTAGGGTTAGGGTTTAACTTCGATTTGATTTCTCAGTTCTGCAGGAAGCAGGAGAGGTTGGACTTCCATTACGATTCTGGACTTGCTGTTGGGAAAGGCGACAGTAAAGTGGAGGTTTCAAGGCTCTTGAAGAAGCCCTCCCTAGTCCAAGGCTACTGAAGCATCTTCCGAGCAGTCTTCTTCTGTAGTGGGAGCCTTGTTTTAAGACAAACCAGAGTCAGCCAATGATGCCTGGCGGAAGCTGCGCTCTGATCCCTTGCTTTTGATTCGCCAGCGCGAGCAAGAAACCCTTGCTCATATCAAGAAAAACCCTGTATGTTATTCATCTCTTCTCTTGCTCCTCTTGTTTTGACGACTTAGCAAACAAATGTATGCGCTTTGTTGGATAAATTACTTTGCGAATATAATTGTACCCTAGGTAGGGTACAATTATATTAAACATTTGTTAAAGCTATTACTATTTATTAAAGCTATTGGATCAATTAACTCGAAAACCCGATTCTCTTCTCGAACAATAATGTTCCAATATCAAGTTTTATACTTTATTTTTTTTTTTATATTAAACACTAAGAAACATTTCATATCAAGTGTAAGATTAAGAGTTGTTATTTTTATTAAGGTACTGACACATTATTAAAACTTAAATCGATAAAAATTAATCTAATTATTATATTTAAGTTTCAAATAATTTTAATATTGAAAGTCTTTGAGTAAAACTAGCATGAAACTAGTTCCTATTGTACATGATTTTGATAAGAAATTAATGATAACATTTTGAGTGGTGGTTGATCCCAGTTAACAAAGAGAGGGGACTACACTTTACAAA
This sequence comes from Adansonia madagascariensis, assembly GCA_038381835.1. Taxonomy (NCBI): domain Eukaryota; kingdom Viridiplantae; phylum Streptophyta; class Magnoliopsida; order Malvales; family Malvaceae; genus Adansonia; species Adansonia madagascariensis. The sequence continues at coordinate 3,788 of JBBYHL010016484.1, forward strand.
TATTAAATTTAATTAATATATTATTTATAATAATATATATTTTTAAAATTCGATAACTTAAAATAAATAAATAAATAAATAAAGACTGCTTGTTATAAACACATTTGATAATATGACAAAAGACAAGTCCTTGTAATTATATCCACACATTTGTTTTCTATAATTCAAGAAAAAAAAAAACACAAAAAAATGATTAAATTTTCGATGCCAACTCAAAAGACTTTGAAAGGAGAAAAAAAAACAAACACACACATGTAGAGTTATAGGATGATAAAAGGAGGGTATGAAGATAATTATTTTTAGCTAAAAAAAAAAAAGGAAAATAATTAAAAAAACTCGGTATTTAATTTTACTAATTCATGTAGTTATCTTTAAAAAATGATATTTAATAAATTTAAAATCTATATCTTAACTGTTACAATCCTTTTCTTATCTTAGATTGCAATTTATTTTGTATTAAAAAACAATAACTAAAGAGGAGAAGTGTCATTGCCATTCCCATTCCCATTCCCATTTCCATTTGCCATTGTGGGTGAAACTATTGGGGATCATCATGTCAACGTGATGGAATTTCAGAAGTGGGGGGTGGGGGGGGGAGGGGGTTCACATTTTGTAACAGTTTTTAATTTTTAATGCCGTGTTGAATTAAAATTCTTTCAAACAAAGAAACTACAATATATATATATATATATATATATATATATATATACATCAACAGTTCAACCCTAGCCAAGAGATTCATGAGTCTGTTGGCTGACTCATACCTAGCGAATATAATTGTACAATTAGAGTCAGGTGTCCCAAAGAAATGCCTTGTCCTTCAAGTTAACAATGCTTCCTTCAGCGCTTTTGTTTTGTTTCTGCTCTACATACTTCTTTAAAGCTCAAAAAAAAAAAAAAAAAAACCCTTTCTTTCGAGCCCCAAAAGCATTACACCAATAGAGGGAGATGTTGATGCTGAGATAATTTTCCGTAAGGGCGAAGATGTTGAAGTAACCTCTGATGAAGAAGGGTTTAAAGGAGCACGGTTTACGGCACCATTCTCAAATACCCAAAGTACAAAACCAAAGGTAAGACCCCCCCCCCCCCTTCCCCACCTCTTTTTAATGCTTTATGCTCTTTTCTAAATGCATTTGTGCTTAGTGGGCTCCAAATTTTTTTAACAAGTTTGTAACTTGATGAAAATGGATAATTTTTTTCCCTGATTGTCATTTAGCTTATGCCTTTCTTCGATGATTATTGTTTTATCATTTTTCTTATTGCTAATATTTTCTTGCGTATCAAATGTTTCCATGTGTATTATAGAACACTTGAATATCATGTCTAGGTTATGGCTGCATTTACAATTATAATAATAATTAAAATATGATATAGCACTAAAATAGTATATAAATATGACATAAATAAATATATAACTATATAAATTACTTTTTCAAAAAAATAAACATATAAACATATGATATAAATTATTAACTTATTAAAATTTATATAAACATATAATAATATAAACACGATTATAATAAAAAAAAATACGAATATGATATAAAATAAAAATTGTTGGACTCACATGTTACAAATTTATTAAACTAAAAAATATTAATTAATAAAAATGATATTATAAGTTAACTCGAGCCTAACACATTTATTCTCAAATTGGCCGAACTTAGGAGTTTGATATGTAACTTTATCTATAAATAAATCTAATGGCATAATCTTATTTAATCAAATTTTAGTATTTCATTTCATTTTTTTAAAAGTTTTTATTATGATAGTTACAAAAACTACTTTGCATCTTTTTAAAAGATGACCGAGAGATCACGTGTTCTACCGGTAAGATTCTTACCGTAATCATCATCGAAAAGAAACCGTAAACTTCAGCTGTGTTTTTCCTTTTTTAATTTTTATTTTCAATTTTGTTATTAATATTTTATTTTATGGGCTAGCAAATAAACGATTCGTACTTCCATTTGAGCAGAGCCTAAGGATCTAGAGGTCGAGGTGTTGGAGATAAATACTATGATGGCTATGGCGGCTTTGACCCCATCGGAAACGAAATGTTTGGATTAAAAATTAATTTATTATTTTTAATATATTTATCATTATTATTTATATACGTAAAATTTATTTATTAATTATGATATTTATAGCTTAAAATAATAGTTAATCATATATTGAAAAAAATACCGAAAAGGAACCAAACCAAATAAAGTTAACTTGAGTTGAGTAAGGATTTTGTAAGACATGTGCTTAATTTGAGTTTAAAACCCAAGATGGAAATACCAACCGATTCATTACGTGATGGGCCACAAGAACGAGGCCCACTTGGGTGGAGCCCACAATCAATGAATCCACTATTGACCCGACCCAAGGTTGGATTGGCTCATAAGCAGAATGAGTTGACCCCATATCAGTAAGTTCCAAAAAGGTTTCTTTTGACTTCCTGACAAAAAGTCTGGAGAAGACGCGTTTATCATCTGTCAAACCCATCAATTTTAATATTAATATATTTATATTTAAAATATTTTATATTTATATTATATAAATTTTAAAATATAAATTTATATTACATTTTGATTTAATATTATTATTTTAATATTACCAACTCTGTCGGAATCAACATGACACACAGAGTGTCTACAGGCAGACAGCCCTGTTTGCCCTTTATGGACACGCGATCTATGGAACTCTCGAAACTTACGTGCTTATCTTGGAATGGACACACGAGCTATAGGTAAGTCTGGCATTAAATATTGAAGATTGATGGAAACTCTACCTGTTATTAATCACCTACATCAAATGAATTACTCTTATAAAACAAAAAATATATAATTAATACAAAATTTATTTTTTCATTTTGGAAGCTTAATTCACGGGTTCTTTCTATCTGATAATGACGTCGTTTTGCATTGTTTCCTCATAAACATTTCCCATCATCATCATCAAAATCAAGAACACTGAAAGAGAAAAAAAAAAAAAAAAGAGAAAAAGAAGGCAGCCACCAAAATCAAATTAAAACCGCAATTTAAGCACATTTTCCTATAATTACCTTACAGTTCTAGTTCAATAGCATAATTCTTTATTTCCAAAAAACAGTAAAAAACAGACATGAGAGAAGTTTAAAACCATACGAAAATCCTTCCACACAGCACCACAATATAATGCCAGTTGATCTTACCCCCCCCCCCAACATCGATCCCTGGAAGAACAGTAATAATATAATCAATAATTAGTGGATCCAAAAAGGTCAAACTGAACAAGAAAAAGAAAATTAGTGGATCTAAAACAAATTAATTACCTACTGCAGATAGTAGAAAAAGTAGTCAATCACCATCGTTTTCATCGAACCAAGCAGAAATGACCTCATCCACCTGAGCGTCGGACCGCACAGCAGCCAATTTTAGTTGATGAACCGATTCCCTAACTTGGACAATTTCCTGGTAAAGATTTTCAACCAAACTTCTCCATTTGGTCAGCTCGTCTCTCATCTTTGCGTTCGTGGCTCTCTTCTTTTTCACTTTCTTCTTCGTTTTCTGTTTATCAACAGTGATTAGGGTTCGAAAATGGGTAAAGGAGAAAGAATCAAACAGAAAAAGAAAAAAAAAAAAGGGGAAAGCACAGAGCTAAGTGTTTGACTTAATAAAAGATGTATAGTGAGGCACCTTAATGCAATTTCCAAGGACATTCAACTCTCTCCTGGCCATGATGGAACCTCTTCTCTTTCAACACTTTAAAAAATTATTATATATACTATTATATCAGTCAAATAATTCATCATAAAAATAAAAAATAAAAATGAACGAGAAAGAATAAATTTATTTAGACAAGAGGAGAAAGAAAGTTCCACAATTTTAGCATTACAAAGGGAAAAAAATTTGTTTTCAAACATTGACAAGAAAAAATAATAAAATACAATTTACATTATTGCACGTTAAAAAAAATAATTAAAATATAATAAAATATATATAAAATAAATTGTTAATATATTAAAATTTTTAAATAATATATATTATTTTAAATATAATTATAATAAAAATAAATTATAAAACATGATGGATTGAAAGGTTTAAATTGAAAAGTTGAAAAGTGGGTTTTAATTCAATCAAGATTCAAGAGGTAGAGTTTTAGCAATTATCAGTATCAAAGCAATAAGAAATATCAAATCTTTGCCTAAGATGAACAAAAGGAAAAAAAAAAAAAATACAAGAATGAGTTGATGATCACCGAATTTAAAAGCCTCGAAAGAGAGGAAGAAATGTAGGAAATTAATGCACTAATGGGAAAAGAGAAAATGGTCACAAGCAACGGAATCCTACTCTTCATTTTATAGCGTCTCTTAAATTCTCCCTAAAATAAATAAATAAGTGAATTGCGCGCTATCGCGCGATATCAATCGAAAAATCGGTCGATCTCTTGCGATCTCCAGGGAGAGGGTCCACTGCCCACTGTGGCAAAGATCCGATAACTTGTGTATCTAATTTTTTTTTTTTTTTTTTGCTTTTTGGGCGTATGCACAAGTGTCCATGGTGGCTTTTTCATGTAAATAATATTAATTTGTTGTTTTTAATTATATATTATTTTGAAATTAATTTTCAAACTATTTTTTATATTAAGAAGTTGCTCATTAAAGGGATGAGTTTCCTTCTTATTTTTTATACGTTGGGAACTCACTTCTTGAGTGGGTGAGTTCCCTTCTTGTTCTTGGAATATGGGAACTCTCCTCATAGTTTAGTCCTCTTAATTTTTTTTTTTTCAGGGAAGGGAGAAAGGTCATGGCCTTGCCATATCAAGAGGTGACGGATTTTACTCCCGTAACTTTTAAAATTATTGGAGAAGAGTTGGAACTCTCTATAAAAAGAGTTTTAGAAGCTTCTCTCCTCGAATGACAAGGAGAGGAGCTTCGAAAATTTTTAAGATTCGAGTATTTTATTTAAAGAATTTTTTATATAATTTTTTGAAGTTATGTTTTATTTTTATTTGTAAAAAATTCTTGTAATATTAAAATATAATTAGTTTTATAATTTATTATCATAATTAAATTTAGTTTTATTGTAACTAAAATTTTTTTTAAAAGTTGAAATTTGTTGTTGCTGATTAAGGTTTGATTTAAGCTTTTTAATTAAAATTTAACTTTGTAATTTATTATTATGATTAAATTTAGTTTCGTTGTAATTAAGATTCTTTTAAAGTAGTTGAAATTTGTTTAAAAAATTAAGGTTTTTTTTAGTAGTTGAAATTTGTATAAAGATTAAAGTATGATTTAAGATTTTTTATTTAAATAATATGATTTTTAACTTTGTAATTTATTATTATTATGATTTGATATTTTTATGGTAATTAAGGTTTTTTTTGGTAGAAGTTGAAATTTGTTTGAAAGATTAAAGTATGATTTAGGTTTTTTAATTTAAAAACTAAGAATATGATATTTAACTTTATAATTTATTATAATATAGTTTGTAATTTATTTATGTTGTAATTAAAGGTTTTTTTTGTAGAAGTTGATTTAATTTGATAAATTAAGTTATTTTAATGCTAAAGGAATTTCAATTTTTTTTATAGGCATATTTTTTATTAATATAATGGCTTCATCATCATCATTATGAAGATTGCAAATGATTCATATATCATCAAGGATATAAATTTTATTAATCATATATTTAAAACATTATGAATTTAGAATTTTATAACTAATAAACTAATGACTTTTTATATAGGATTATAATTGCGGATTACAACTGCATAAATTTGCTTTGAAAGAACTAAATGCGTATATCGTAGACTATCTAGGGTCATCCAAATTTTACCATGCAGCTTTAGTTAAAACACTTTAATATGAGCTTGGACTAATAAAAGCCTCAGTTGAACAATGAAAACCTGAGACACACACATTTCATCTTTTATGCGGTGAATGCACGATCACCTTAGAAGATGTTGCACTTCAATTGGGATTATCAGTTGATGGCGAGGTTGTAACAGTGGGATCCTCTTGGAATGAGCTGACATGTGCCTTGAATTATTGGGTGAGATCCCTCCAGCTAACTGTTTAGAAGGCTCAAGACTCATAACAACCTGGTTGGAAATAACTTTTGTTACACTCTCATAAAATCCAAGTATACGAGATATATAATGTTCTGTTAGAGCGTATATTTTATACTTAATTAGAGGAATGTTAATGCCAAAAAAATCTAGCAATCAATTTCATTTAATATATCTTTCAATTTTGCAAGATTTCAAGGAGGCTAGAAATTATAGTTGGGGTTCAGCCTATTTAAGGTTCTTATATAGAAAACTCTATTGGGTCGTAACTAAATGCCCCAATGACATAGGTGGTTGTTAACAAGTTGTTAACGAGTCCACAAATGAACATATGATTTCAACAGTATATGAGTTGAGACAACCCCATTTTCAATGGTCCTATGAAAATCTTCGTACAAAAAATACAAAAACGGCTGATTGGATTAATAAGATCTCTAGGAAAGACACTATAGACATATGACAATGAACCTAGCTGAGTGTATAAATTTTGTGTTGAAGGGAACTCGTCATCTTCCTATAACTGCTTTAGTCCAAGCAACGTATTTTAGGTTGGCATAACTATTTGTTAAGATAGGGAACAACCAGATAGCAATAATGAAGGCAGGTCACACATAGTGTGAAACAGTCATAGATGCCATGTAAAAAAATCTAAGAAAAGCTACCTCCCACCTTGTTTGTGGGTTTGCATGAGCAAATCATTCTTTTCTAATTGAAGAGTTAGAAAACCCACAAAAAGGAGTTGTAGCTTTAAACTACAAAGTCATTCTTAATGAGAGGCTGTGTGATTGTGGAAAGTTTTAAGCATAAAGGTACCCTTGTTCATGTTGCTGCTTATGCTCGTGTCCATATTGATTGCATGCTATATGTGGATAATGTTTATAGATTTGAGACCATCTCCAATGTCTATTGACATGAGTTTAACCTGTCGGGCATAAAGATTATTGGCTAAAATATAATGGTCCAGAACTATGTCCTAATCCAAAAATGCGGAGAGATCTAAAAGGTTGGCCAAAATCAAGTTGTATTCATAATGAAATGGATCTTAGGGAGAGACGCCAACTAAAGCATTGCGGATTATGTAGGAATGAAGGCCATAGTCATAACAAATGTCCTTATAAATCTGGCAACTTGGGGGAGAGTTTGCATCAACGATAATGCTAGTAAATGACATGTTAATGTAAATTTTAATACTTATATATAAATCGGAGTTGTATAAATATTTATATTCAATTTTTAAATTTTTTTTAATTCAAATATCACCATTGTATGAAGTATATTTACACAACATACCCTAAACCTACAATAACTCTAAACCATTAGCAAAATCATTACCATCATATTCAAAGTTGAAAATCCACATTGTTTATTCAAATATAGGTCTAAGATTACATTACATTTAACCATAATTAACAAAAGTTAAGAAACAGATAAGTCATCCTAGTAAGATGTAAAAAAAAAAAAAGAATTTATGTTGAAAACTCACCCTTTCGGTAGGTAAGCTCTCTTTTTTTATGTTTAGAACTCGCCTATTCAGGAATTAATCTCGAAATGGCACATGGCAGGAAATAAAAAATATTATTATTATTTACATAAAAAACCTGTCCATGGTAGGTACTTGTAGTGCAGCTGCAAT